>BQNB010064276.1:0-21730 GCA_026074375.1 Tanacetum coccineum
GCAACTCCCTCTCGGTGTATGCTCCCTCTTGTTTGGGGCACCAAGGAGTTAAGCGACGGAAGTGTGCTAAAAAAAGAAAAAATTAGAAGAAATGTGCACGTTTAGGTACCAACAATAAGGTTTGACTGGAACATGCTTAAGGACTAAGACTTGACCAACACCCTTCGGTATAATACCGACTTTAATAAACGAGAACAAAATTCGTTTATTGATTGACACACTATTATTATGAGAATGACTTCTTCCAAGATCTTATTTGGAAAAGGAGTATTAATGTATTTTGATCAACACGTTCCTTATGGTATCATCATCTAATCAGGATGATGATGTGGATTTGAATAGACTAAGGGTTGTATTGAGAGATTCCTAAATCCTCAAGGTTTCTTTGTTAAGCATTTTCTATGTTTGGGGTGTTTAAGGATAAACATTATCGTAAGACTTTAGGTCAAACTAAATGTTGATGATAAGGATGATTTATTGAGGAAACATAAACGAAGAAGGACGAGCGTGAATGGAAGGGGAAGGTGTTGACTATAGGTTTGTTGGTTGTTAATTTTGACGAACAAAAGTGAAAATGTGAAATGAGGTAGTAGTTATCATGGTGAAAGAAAAATGAAAGACACGACAGTGTGATGACTCAACAACACTTGAAGATTGAACATCTTCTTTGTGTTCTTCACTTGCTAGAAAGTGGAAATTATTAGATGATTAGACGCATTTCATTATGAAATTCACTTGACTTTTGACAACATAGGCACAAATGCTTATGAGTGTCGAGATATGAGGACGTGACGCATTTCATTATGAAATTCACTTGACTTTTGAACACATAGGCACACATGCTTATGAGTGTAGGGAAATGAAGATGAGACACATTTCATTGCAAAATTCACTTGTGGGGAATGGTTACATGGTGAATCTTCTTGTGAAGATGACAAGGTGGATGACTCGAGGTTGATAGTAGTAAGGATTGTTGGGAAATAGATTGTAAAAGACTTAATACTGGTAGTATAACAGTTAAGTCTGGTAGTATTAGTTAGTTCTGGCAGTTAATGTTATGAACAAAGGTGAAAATATGAAAATGGTGGAAGAAAAGTGAAAGACACGACATTGTGTGACTCAACAAGTGGAGTAATGGGTGAGAGTGAGAGGGTTATTTCCATTGAGTTGGGTGCTTGAGTTGGAGGTGGTGGAGGAACTCTAGGAGGAGGTGACAATGGAGGGTTTAGGTAGCCATTTGTAGAAGGAGATGATGAAAGAGTTGGTGATTGGTGTGTAGTCAATTGAAGAGGATGAGGTGTCTTTGGTAGATGGAGTTTTAGAGGGTGCATTTGGAGCACTAGGAGATGATTCGTGAAGCTTGGGTGATGGGGTTATAGTGTCTTCATTTGTCAAGTCAATGAAGAGTTGTTTTGGTGGTATGATGGTGATTTTTGGTTTCTTTGATGGTTGAATATCATCTTTGTGTTCTTCACCTGCTCAAAAGCGGAAATGAACAAATGAAAGACACAATATTGTGATGATAATAATCTCTTTGAAGATTTAATATCTTCTTTGTGTTCTTCACTTGTTAAACAGTGGAAATGATTTGATGAGACGCATTTCATTACGAAATTCATTTGCATTTGACAACATAGGCACACATGCTTATGAGTGTCGGGATATAAGGATGAGACGCATTTCATTACGAAATTCACTTGCTTTTGACAACATAGGCACACATGCTTATGAGTGTCGAGATATAAGGATGAGACGCATTTCATTACGAAATTCACTTGTGGGGAATGGTTACATGGTGAATCTTCTTGTGAAAGTGACAGGTGGGTCTGAATCGATGTTGATAGTAGTAAGGCTGATTCAGTTTTTCATTTCATTTCCCCCCCCCCCCCCCCCCCCCCCCCCCCCCCCTTTTTCCCTTATTGTTTTACCCTTGTGGTTGATTTGGGATGTACTAGAACTAGTGATCACTAACAAGAGTGAATAAAAGTTATGAGGTTTGAGTGTATGGTAGAAGTGTATCTTGTGGTTTCTAGTGAATAAGAATCACCTATGTGAGTTCTTGAGAGTGTTTGGTTAAAGGATATATGTGAAGATGTGTGTTTTCCCTTCTTTATCTTATTTGTGCTCCATCGGACATATAATTGGGGAATAAAATGATAGGTGAAGAGAAATAACGGACGGAGACGATGAGCTTGACAAAGTATGACGGATGATGGTTAACATACGTTGAACTTCAATCCACGAAGTTATGTAGCTCTTCTCAAGATAGCGAATGTTATAGAACAATCACCGATGAGGTACGTGATTGTCTGAAGGTGTTAGTGGAAATGTGGACGGAACGAATATAACATCTATAAAATAATAGAGCATGATTAAGGTTTTGTGAACAAATTAGACATGAACAAAGGAGTGACATTTTAATTTTGCATTTCGGAATAAAAATGCTTTAAACATTTCGGAGGAACAATGAATAGTTGTCAAGATTTTATCAGAATCTATTTAATAGTAACAAGACTATTAAAAGGAGAATGATACATTTACGAGAATTGTTTCATCGATTACTAGACTAGCTTAAAAAGGTTCTACGTTTGAGTTGATTTGGTGAGGGTGCCGACCGAAGTGTCTTTCGACATAAACTTTTTCGATGAAGATATTTCCTTTTGGAAAATTGTTGTGAGGGAAATGTTGATCATAATTTTGATGTAGGTTGTACCTATCCAAGATCGATGGATAATGTTCGATCCTCATTGTGTATGAGGTGAGCATGACGATAAACCATCGTGACATTCCTAAGGGCATGGGAAATGAATAATGGAAGTTAAAAGTACGTAGTCTTAAGGTGTGTATATTAAGGAGGCTACGAATCACTTATGTAGAAACTCGTAAGACCTTTGTCACATGAAGGTTGATGTAAGCTTTTAGCTTTAGGAAGAGGATTTTAACATATGTTGTTAAAAGGCTTGAATATGAATTTTCGGATATGACCTTTAACGATGCGAGTAGATAAGATACTTGAATATTTTTGGATTAAATATTTAAGTTTGTTAAAACCGAATGGAGAGGTTGTTAGATATGTATCTAAGCAATTAAACATTGAGCATCAAGATCATGAAGACATATAATTGCATTACATGGAAACAAGTAATCATCTTGAAACATTAAAGCACATATGTGAGGTGCATTGTGTCTAGATTGACTAAGGAAAAGCCTAATTTCTACGTGCTTAGTGTGTACTCCTAATGATATACAAAGTCTATCGATGTAGACTATCATTAGGCATATTTAGGAAGAGCCATTTAATCAAATTAGAGAATGAATATGAGACTATCACTAGTGGTGCTCAATTCAGGCTAAACACGACCATTTTTACGGGTTATACACCGAACCCAAACTTCACTCTTGGAAGCAATTCAACCGTTAGGTCAAATTGAATTCTTAGTGCATTAGAGTTCTACTAGTAGTCAATCTATGTTAGACTAAAAAATAGAGTTCTTATATGTGCCTAATGAGTGTAGCAAAGCTAAAAGTTTGTCTTCTCATTTCTAGAAGGCCTCACATGACTAACTAAATACTTTATTTCGGTCGCATAATTCTTAATCAAGTTATGTAGAATTCTAAGATAAGGGTAAACAAGATGTTTTAATCTTTTGTTCAAGATCTATAGATTGTTTGGTTTCGATCACATATTGCTTGATTTAATGGATGTCTTATACTTACATGTGTAGTTATCACATGTGATATTTAACGTGTTTGATTTTTCAAAAGCCAAAATATGTGCCTTATTGTGACAAATATGTATATAATTGAGAATGTTTTAAGAATTCTCCATTTCATGTCATGTGAAAAGGAATCTCATCAAGATTATTTATCTTAATTAAGTTTGATTCATTAGTGATAAATGATTAAAAAGATACATATTTTATTTTTAAACAAATATGCTTTTCTAAAATTATTATTCTTATCAATGTTGTATATCATAATTAAATAAGTATTTTGCATGAATTTATGGCATTGACCACCATATTTGATAGGTTTTTTTTCAATTCTAATAACTTATATTATTCAAATTATATGTAGTGTATTTTCTTGTAACACAACCATTTATGCTACAAAGAATATAAAATGCATAGGATATATGTTATCCTTTATCAATCGTTTAATATGATAAGTCCATAAAATCTTTAAACACAATGTTTCCCAAACATCATGTTATCCTAGGTGAATAAACAAGAATATTATTCTTATTTGAGAGTTTAGTTAAAGGTGAATTTTAGCTTTGAGTCGTGCTTTTATGTTGTATGAGCAAAGTTTACATATATTGTTAGTTTGCTCGTGTTTGGTTTATCAGAAATGACACATTTACCAATTGCATTGCAATGTAAATTGCTTGAATATTTCGGACGAAATATCCAAGTCATCAATCCTACTTCATTGTGTATTTTATGCATGTATTGAACATATTGGTATAATATTTGGAACACAACCATTGGACAAGTAGACTCAATATGACATCATCAACACAAGTGTGAGTTATGATCCGATGCATATTCTTTTCATCTAGAAAATGATGTAATTATTTTCATATCAATCAAGTGTGATTGAGTTATGTAGATCCAAGATGATATCTTTTGTTATATTTTGATATAATCTTGAAACTAAACAAATAAGAATCCGATTTCATGTCCATACACGAAAACTTGTCAATTAGATTCAATAACAATATCAATCATAATTTGAATAATGAATTGATATATTCTTGAAATCTTTCTTGACCCTCACGAACACTCATTTAAAAGAAAATAGATAAATATTTAAATAGTGTGTTCCATTAATCCTAAGATTAGTTGTAAATTTTACTTGTGCGAAAACATATATGTTGTTATGTATATATACATAAGTTTTTGACATTTAGAGTATGAGTTTTTTTTGAAACATTTTTATAACAACACACTCTTTTGTAAAATACTATATGTTTTAAATAAGTATATTAATTTATGTTGGTGTTTGTTAGAACCATGAAGCACAAGCTTCTCTTTTTCGTAGTATTGATGTATTAATACAATATTTTCTTGGTTTAACCAAACCCAGGTCTAACCAAGGCAAGTTGTTGAAAAATATTTAAACGTGTTGTTGTGAAAAATAGATTAAATCTATTGGAAATATTTAGGTGACTAGTTTTAATACTCATTTTATAATATACTTGACACGTTATTGACTGTTATACTAAGGTTAATTAATTCCCATACCCGAAAGATTTACATGATGTTATGTACTATTTGTAAGTTAAGTGATCTATGCCTATATGCAATGCAAGAGCAATTTTGCAATCTTAATGCAAGAAATCTAGCATAAGTTCTAGTTATGCATAATCCGAAAAACTAGCTACAAACGAATAGTGTACATGACACATGTGCTTAGATATTCAATTAGCTTAATTACAAATAGCAACGATCATTTAATAATTTCTACTAACTTAAGATATAAAGAAGTGCACATAATCACATAGCATACCACATAAAAGTACTTGTCATAGTTAATACACAAAAGTACTTGTCGTCGTTTTGTGTGTTAGACACCACAACATATACTTAGCTCGATTTTGTTTGAAAACGGATTAGTTTCCTCCCCATTTCAAAAAAAGTTTAATATATTTTTGAAAAGTTAATTGCACCATTTTATAAGAATATACAGACTAGAAATGTCCGACTCGAAAGGAAAATATAAAATACAAGTTTTACGTAACGAAACTCAACGTTTGGACAATAAGTAGTATTTTGCATTTCTAACCAACTTAGGTTTATTTTCAATACTTGGAAGTGTTCTTATATGAAAGTAGACTTAATTATCTTTAAAATGGCGGGTGGCACGACTTCTACGGACTTACGGTTGATTTTATATAAAATTTTAAAGTTTTCAAAAATCTGCTGAATCAGACAGGTGGCCCCCTGATTGATAAGGGGGCTGCCCAGGGAGATCAGGAGGCCGGCATCTGACACTTAGATCCGCTATTTTTTGTACAAAATCATTTAGTGACTTAGCAGAAAGATGTAAAACTTACTGAACTTGATACCGAACATATAACACTTATTTTAAGCATCATTTTTACTTCGAGCAAGTTTACTAAATGTTTTTAACAACAAAACTAATACAAATCAATCAACAAAATACTTTTCATATATAATCCCCCTTCATGGGTAATTTGATACATGGATCGTACTCAATTTTTAAAATCATTTGTTTTGAAAATTAGAGCGACGTGGCTCCTGATACCAATTGTGGAAATTATAGAGGGGGTGAATACGTTTTCGTTTAAAAACTTAAAATATTTTGTATCAAATTGCCGATTAAGCGTGATGCAATATGAAGAGTGTTTATATTAGTTTTACACTAACTATACATATAGTATCAAAGCGTATCACAACTATAAAGAAACACGACACACAATTATCTACATAATGCAAGTGTAAATATAAAGATATAAATGCGAGTATAAATGTAAAAAAGATGAGTAAAAGGAAATGCAAACCTGACACGGTAATTTATAGTGGTTCGGTCACGAAGCTCCTCTTCGCCCTACTCCACTCCTCGAGTACCCAACTCGAGAGTTACTTCACTAGTCAACATGCTCCCTTTAGGCGGAGAAAACCGTACATAAGTAGCTTACACTAATTTTCGACACTAAGCCAAATGTCGAGTTCTAATCTTAGCTAGAACCGATCTACCACACGCTTGTATTTTAAGGCCAAAAATACTAACCACCCTTACAAGTATTTACCTCACCTAAATACTATCACGATCAACCCGATCTAACTATTACACAAGTTTGGAATACATGGACTCGGTCTATACATTGTGAATGTAACACATGTCACGAATGCACTAACTAAACTACATAACTTCGTATCTTGACGATAACGAGAGTTCTTCTCTTGCACTTGAATGGATGGATGATTGGATCAAAGAAAAAGGTTTGGAAGAAGGGTTTAGATCTGAGAAAAACTGTGTGCAAAGAGGTAAGAAAATCTGTGGGAACAGTCCACTATTTATAGGGAAAAAAATATTTTTTTTTGCCGGCCCCCTTAAATACCTTGTCGGCCCCCTTATCAATAAGGGGGCCGCCCATAGAGCTAAGGGGGCCGCCCATTTTTCAGACGCTCCTGATTTTGTCCTTTTATGGGGAAATGTTTTCTAGTGTAGGTTTTTTTGATTTTGGGGAGAAATTTTGAATTCAAATAAATTTGAATTCAAAATATTTATTTTGAATAAAACATTTCTTTTAAATGTAAAAAATGTTTTGTAAAAGTTTTAAAAAATGTTTGTTACATTTTATAAAAATGTAAGGTTTAAGAAAAATAAAAATTCCTTTGATCATAAAATAAATTAAGCATTTATTTATTCACACCTTAAGTGATTTACGTCGGGTGCAAACTTCGTTGAAGCAGACTTGAGACATCAAGAAGTTGTCGAAACTAATACATTGATGGATTTTGTGATCACGAGTAAACTTAAGCACCTTACATTATGTGTTATAAGTTACATGGTTTGTCATCATCAAACATGAGAGAATGTATAGATTTAAATTATCGAAATATTTCTAACAACAATCTCCCCTTTTTAGATGATAAAATATGTAAACTATAACTCATAGTAAAATGTATAAGTTCTTGTTTTACTACTATCTCGTCCTCATTTTGTCAAAGCAAAAAGGTGGACTCTTAGGCGAGACTTATACTACACTTCAAACCATGAACCAAAGAGGCGAGCTTGCATCATCCCCAGTGAAGTCTTGCTCCTATCAACCCTGTTTAATCATCCCAAGATATCTACATTGACACTCGAGCACCCCTTAGCTCATTGCACTCCTATGACACTTGCATTCCATGTATATAGACTCTAGCGGATCCATGGATCAAATTTGTTGCAAACTCTTAACCTACATCAAGGGTTAGTTTCGTGCAACATAATATATATATATATATATATATATATATATATATATATATATATATATAAGAGCAATATTATAGGGGTGGAATACACATATCAAGAAATGTGTAGATGTCATAACGGTTGCAACTCCCCCTCGGTGTATGCTCCCCCTTGTTTGGGGCACCAAGGAATCAAGCTACGAAAGTGTGCTACAAAAGAAAAAATTAGTAGAAAAGTGCACATATATATAATAACGATGATAGCTATATATATAGCAATACACTAACGGGGAGCAAGACATGCATGTCTTAGATATATGCACTCTAAACTATGACATTTTAAAAGAAAAATTAAAACCTAGACACACGACGTATACTTAAGACATGAGAATGTTTAGGAACCAATGATAAGGTTCGACCGACACATGCTTAAGGACTAAGACTTGACCAACACCCTTCGGTATAATACCGACTTTAATAAACGAGAACAAAATTCGTTTATTGATTGACACACTATTATTATGAGAATGACATCTTCCAAGATGTCATTTGGATAAGGAGTATTAACGTATTTTGATCGACATGTTCCTTATGGTATCGTCATCTAACCAAGATGATGATATGGATTTGAATAGACTAAGGGTTGTATTGAGAGATTCCTAAATCCTCAAGGTTTCTTTGTTAAGCATTATGTATGCTTTTCATGTTTGGGGTGTTTAAAGATAAACATTATCGTAAGACTTTAGGTCGAACTAAATGTTGATGATAATGATGATTTGTTAAGGAAACATAAATGAAGAAGGATGAGCGTGAATGGAGAGGGAAGGTGTTGACTATAGGTTTGTTAGGTGTTTTGTTAGTTGTTAATGTTGACGAACAAAGGTGAAAATATGAAATGTGGTAGTAGTTCTTTCATGGTGAAAAAACGTGAAAGACACGACATTGTGATGACTCAACAACACTTGAAATTTGAATATCTTCTTTGTGTTCTTCACTTGCTAGAAAGTGGAAATGATTAGATGATTAGAGAACGGTTGTGGGATGTTCTTGAGGAGATAATTTCAATGGTTTAGATGTGAAGGGCTTTGTTATGTAGTGAAAGACTATGGGTATAAGGATTTGAGTTTGAGGATGAGACATATTTCATTACGAAATTTACTTAACTTTTAACAACATAGGCACAAATGCTTATAAGTGTCAGGTTATGAGGATGACCCGTTCATCCATAGGATGACCCTTTGTGTATTGTGAAAGGTGTTCAACCTCCATGGGTTGTAGTGGTGGTAATTCACTATTAGATGGTTACATGGTTGAATCTTCTTGTGAAGATGACTAGGTGGATGACTCAAGATTGGTAGTGGTAAGGCTGACTTGGTTTTTCATTTCACTTTGGTGGTTTGAGGATGTACTAGAACTAGTGATCACTAACAATAGTGGAGAATAGTTATGAGGTTTGAGTGTATGGTAGAAATGTATCTTGTGGTTTTTGTGTATGATTGACATACGGGTTAAGAGGCTTGAATTAATTTTGGTTTAGTTCATGGGGTGTACTTGAGTTGAAAAGGAAGTGAGTGTTCTTGTAAGTTGGTTTCTAGTGAATAAGAATCACATATGTGAGTTCTTGAGAGTATTTGGTTAAAGGACATATGTGAACATGTGTGTTTTCCCTTCCTTTTAATTCGTGCTCATCCGGATATAAATTATGGAATGAATAAAGACGGAAGCGATGAGCTTGACAATGTCATGATGGATGACGGTTAGCATATGAAGAACTTGTAACGCGATTCAAAACACCTTTTTGGAGGGTATTGGTTGATCAGAGAAGATAAGATGATACATGTTTTCTAGTGAGAGAAAGTAGAGAGAGGGTGGATGAAAAACTTATGAAATATTAGCTTGAGAAAAATACAAATGATTCACCAACCACCCCTCATGGAGAGCCATGAGGGGTATTTATACTAAAAGAAAAAGAAAACTATTCCTAGTTTACATAAATGACCACTGCGTGACATGCAGTGTCCAAAACTAGTCCAATTTACGTGTAAGACGCCAGCTTCACTAAAAAGTAAGGTTAACAATCTCCCTCCAAGATGGCGTCACACGTGAATTGGTTACAATGTTCCCTACAAGCAAAATAAAGAAAAATGATAACAATAAAGTCCAGTATTCCTTGAGAATATCTTCGACGATCTACTTGAATACTCCAGCTTTATTTCTTCAGCTTGTAGATGAACATACTGCTGAAATCTTCAGCTCCCTCCCAAACAGACACCTATGAGGCTGATAAGAATTAATACACCGATCTTAAGGGAGGGATGATATCATCAACATCATCTCACTTAGGAAGCGTTCCAGTCTAGTTTGAATTCAACCCAAAGTACACACTTATCCCCTTTTCAAAGTCAAAACCGTAGCACCAAAATCAATTAAGACCCGGAAATGCACTTTTCTCCCTCCAGGAAAGTACAGATATGAATTTCTACACCAAAGTCAATTAAGTCCCGAGTGTACGCGATTTATCCCTCTAAGTAGTCTAAACGGTAACATCAAAGTCAACTAAGTCCCGGATGTACCCATTTAAATTGTTTCACCAAAGTCAATTAAGTCATGAGTGAAAGCAATTTATCCCGCTATGTAGTCGAAACTGTAACATCAAAACGGTAACATAAAAAATCAACTAAGTATCGGATGTACACATTTCTCCTTCCAGGATGATGACTAACTGAGGAATCATCCTACACATGTGTACATCTTATGCCAACTGGAACAACTTACTTAGCTTCATATGCCCGTGATTGCATAAGCAATAGCCTGTGAGAAGATGTCAGAAAGTACTCTTTTTACAAATCTCTCTTGATCAACCCGATCTAAATCCCCTTATCTATTTTGTCGGCTAATACTGATGACCACTGATGGAGACAACCCGATGAGACGAACTCGAGAATGAAGCAAAATCCCCGACTTGTGACTTAATCTTGTACAATCTGTGTGACGAAGAACAATGCAGAGGCAAATCTCTAAGTACCATATACTCACCCAAAGTATATAAAAATACAACACCTCTTGAAAAACTCCTCAACTACGTGAGACACTGAGTACTACAATGTAACTCCTTAAAGTGATAGCTATAACCTGCAAGTACTACAATGTACCTCCTTACATCAGGTATAACTAGATAACTCAAGTCTTCATCACAAACCGTATATGCCCGAACAAGTCATCTTCGTTTGTTGAGAAAGAAAGAATCAAAGATGAAATAAGTACTCCGCGTGAAAGTCTACTTCAATCCCAAATATGTAACATCGTACAAAACCCTGTAGTCATCTAAATTCAATACTAGCCATTATGAATGAAGGTGAATTTTGATAAGGATCGTTTTTAGTGTAATGTATTGTGTTTGTTGTGTTGTTGTTCGTGATTTTTTTGAAGTGCTATGATTGTTAACGGATACACGGCTCAAAAGATTTTACCATAAGCACGGCCGTCCAAGAAATAAAACCCGGTCATTTATACTTTTCCCGACATGAAAGTGTTTTAAAACATGGCTTAACCTGATAACGCGAGCCCAAATTGGATAAACCATAAGCATTTACGGGCCCAATCATAACATATAATCTCGCCCATGTCTTAATTTAACCAGCCTAACACCATTTATTAAATTTCAATCGGCCCATGTGATGTGTTATAACCAGGTCCAAAACATGTTGCCCACAAATCACCAGCCCAAACCAAAACAAATAAACCCTTGTAACATAAGTATCAGGCCCAACATAAGTGACAGATATTATATTATCAACAGCCTCCACCTTATTCTCTCTTCAAAAAAAACGAATCCACAATGCCTTCCATCCTAATTCTTTCTTACGCAAGCAACAAAGACCCAATCACCATATCACACTCCTTCAAACGCAAGATAATTGCCATCTTTTTATCATCATAGCAAACAATCTATCAATTAACTATTCTACATAACCCTTTTTGTTCATTTCTGCAAATGATAGTCGTGTACCAAAGAAGAAGAACGACGACTTCACGATCCTTTGGAGGGTTGCGGGCAGGTTTCAACTTGATTGTTCGTGTGTTTTTCTTACATCGAAACAAAGTTTGAGAGTAACATGTTTGTTATAGCTCACTCTTTATCATCGAAAATTAAAGAAAAAGCTTTGGCTTTAATAGATCAATGATGATTATGGTTCAAACCTAAAAAATCTTTAAAAGATTCGTATAAAAAGGTTGAACATTTCTAAGATCATGTATAATTATTTGTGTTTGAGTCTTGATATTGATTGGAGATGGAGTTGGTGATGTTGTAATGTGACGAAGGGAATTAGACTAGATTGTGGATTTGTTGATAATTGTAGGTGACGATGGGATTAGGAGTTTAAGTAGAGGATTTGTTTTTTATTGTTGATGTTGTTTATGGACTTGGTTCGAGTCTGTCCTTTTCTTTTATCATTTCTTTATTTCTTGACTCAGACTCAGTTGTAACCAACTCGATGAGTTGACACAGTCTTGGTATGGTGTATAAATCGCCTGGCTTGGCGGATGTATAGTTCGCCCATGGTTGGTGGTATAATTCGCCTAAATAAATTGACGTATAAGTCGCCTATACAAAACGTATAAATCGCCTAGTGCAAGTCTTGTATAAATCGCCTGACTTGGGAAGACGTATAAATCACCCAGTTTAAGTCCTTGTATAAATCGCCTACACCAAGCCAAAATGTACTTTTTGTCTTTTTGCAAAAAAAACACAAAACAGTTTTTGAAAGCAAAAAAATGGATCTGAGTCCTCTTGAATCTGATAAACCGTGTGGATGAAGGACACAAATAAACCCAAAATAAGCTTTGGCAATAAGTTGTTTATACCCCAAGAATAAGCCTCGAAAATAAGCTGTAACAACCAATAAGCTCATAATAAGCAGTACATCACTCGAAAACCACTAAATAGACTTAATCCCCACATAAAGCTTATAAAGATCTTGAAATAAACTATAAAAATGGAGACCAGATCTGCTTTTTGGATGACAAGATCTGCTTTTTAGATAAGTTTTAGAAAATAAAGAGACCAAAAAAAACTCATCAAAAAAGCCATAAATAAGCTGATATGAAGTAGATCCATACAACACACCACGAACAACCTTTTTTCCCAGAAAAAGCTCATGAAATAAGCTATAATAAGCTTAAATAATCAAAAAAGAAACAAGACAACAAACACAAATACAAAACACCCCTGATTAGCTCCGATGCCACTTGTAACGCGATTCAAAACACCTTTTCGAGGGGTCTTGGTTGATCAAAGAAGATAAGATGATACATGTTTTCTAGTGAGAGAAAGTAGAGAGAGGGTGGATGAAAAACTTATGAAATATTAGCTTGAGAAAAATACAAATGATTCACCAACCACCCCTCATGGAGAGCCATGAGGGGTATTTATACTAAAAGAAAAAGCAAACTATTTTTAGTTTACATAAATGACCACTGCGTGACACGCAGTGTCCAAGAATAGTCCAATTCACGTGTAAGACGCCAGCTTCACTAAAAAGTGAGGCTAACAAAACTTCATCCACTAAATTATGTAGCTCTTCTCGAGTATTACGAATGTTCATAAAACAATCACACAATGATGTACGAGGTTGTCTTAAAGGTGGTAGCGGAAATGTAGACGGAAGATGATAACCATCTATATAATAATAGAGGCGTGATTAAGGTTCTTGTGAAACAAATTAGACATGAACAATGAGTGACATTTCGGGAATTAAAAATACTTAAACATTTAGGATGAAATATTTAAGTTGTCGAGATTTATTGGAATGTATTTAATAGTGACAAGACTATTAAAATGAGAATGATACGTTTATGAGATTTGTTTCATCATTCCTAGACCTAGACGTAAATAATTAAACGGTTTACGTTTGAGTGGTTTGGTGAGGATGTCGGCGATGTTGTCTTCCGATGGAACATTTTCGATGAAGAAATTTCCTTTTGGACATTGTCGCGAAGGAAATGATGACGAATTTTGAGAGTTTTCTATCCTAAGATCGATGGATAATGTTCGATCCTCGTTGTGTATGAGGTGAGCATGACGATAAAACATCGTGACATTTCTACGGGGACGGAATGGACTAACGGAAGTGAATGTACTTAGTCTAAAGGTGTGTATATTAAGGAAGCTACGAATCACTTATGTAGAAACTCGTAAGCCCTTTGTCACTCGAAGGTTGATGTTAGCTTGCAGCTTTTGGAAGAGCGTTTTAACATATGTTGTTAAATGGCTTAAATATGAATTTTCGGATATGACCTTTAACGTTTTCGATCACAAGTTAAAGATACTTAAATATTTCAGATGAAATATTTAAGTTGTCAAACCTACTTTGAGGTGTATTAGATTTGTATCTAACCTTCCCTTGACAAAAGAATGGATCATTTAGAAGAAAGCGAGATGATGATTAAGGGAATGTGTGAGTGAAGACTCTAGGAGATATAAGACCATTTTACGACTCTTTTGACTTTTTAGGTTTGTGACACGGACGCGAAGAAGAATATTCTAGTGTGAGAAAATATATATCTAGATGCATAAGACATATAGATATAGGCATGCAAGTTTATCTAAGCATGCATCGACACAATAATCAACGAGATTAATGTGTAATACTATATGACATTTAAACGTTAATTTTCATTCATTAAGCTAACATAGTGTAGGTGTACAATTAACGTGTAAGTCATGTAAGATGACGCATACAAAACATGATAATCTTAAATGTAATCGTCATGTAAAACATGTTAGCATTTAGGAGCATGTGTCATTTAGATAAACTAAGAGATATTTTATTTAAATTTCTAGAAAAAGACAAACGCCTTTATAATAGACATGCATTTAATAGCTAAGCAATTGACGTTGAGCATTAAGATAATCATGAAGACAAATAATTACATTACATAGGAGCAAGTTATCATCTTGAAATTTTAAAGCATATATGTGAGGTGCATTGTGTTTAGATTGACTAAGAAGAAGCCTAATTTTTACGTGCTTAGTGTGCACTCCTAATGAGATACAAAGTCTATCGATGTAGACTATCATTAGGCATATTTAGGAAGAGCCATTTAATCAAATTAGAGAATGAATATGAGACTATCACTAGTGGTGCTCAATTCAGGCTAAACATGACCATTTTTACAGGTTATACCACGAACCCAACTTCACTCTTAGAAGCAATTCAACCATTAGGTCAAATTAAATTTTTAGTGCAATAAATTCTCCAGTAGTTATTCTCATATTAGACAAAATAGAATTCATATATTTCCTAATGAAGTGTAGCAAAGATAAAATTTGTATTATCTTTTCATAGAAGGCCTAACATGACTCAACTAACATGCTTTAATTCCGGTTCGCATAATCCTAATCAAGATGTGTAGAATTCTTAGAGAAGCGTAAGCAAGATGTTTTAATCTTTTGTTCAAGATCTATAGGTTGTTTGGTTTCGATTACATATTGCTTGATTTAATGGATGTTTTATATTTAGTCATCTTACATGTGTAGTTGTCACATATGATATTTAACGTGTTTGGTTTCTCAAAAACTAAGAGATGTGCTTATTTGTAACAATGGAAAATATGTTATATTAAGAGTGTTTTAAGAATGCTCCTTTGCATGTCTTGTGAAATGAATCTCATCAAGATTATTTGTCTTAATTGAGTTTGTGATTCTTTAATGATAAATGATTAAAAAAAGACATATTTTATTTTTAAACAAATATGCTTTTCTAAAATTATTATTCTTATCAATGTTGTATACCATAATTAAATAAGTATTTGAATAAATATATTTTTACTTGTTTATGCATTGAAAATATTGTGATAGGTTATTTTTCAATTCTAATAACTTATATTTTTCAAATAATATGTAGTGTATTATCTTGTAACACAACCATTCATGCCACGAAGAAACTAAAATACTTAGGATATATATTATCCTTTGTCAATCATTTAATATGATAAGTGTGTGAATTCTTTAAACATAATGTTTCCCAAACATCATGTTATCGTATGTGAATGAACAAGAATATTATTCTTATTTAAGAGTTTAGCTAAATGTGAATTTGAGATTTGTGTTGTGCTTTTAAGTTGCATTAGCAAAGTTTACATATGTTGTTAGTTTTCTCATGTTTAGTTTTTCGAAAATGACACATTTACCAATTGCATTGCAATGTAAATTGCTTGAATATTTCGGACGAAACATCCAAGTAGTCAATCCTAATTCATTGTGTATTTTATGCATGTATTAAACATATTAGTATAATATTTGGAACACAACCATTGGACAAGTAGACTCAATATGGCATCGTCAACACAAGTGTGAGTTATGATCGATGCATATTCTTTTCGTCTTGAAAAAGGATGTAATCATTTTCATACCAATCAAGTTTGATTGAGTATGTAGATTCAAGATAATATCTTTTGTTATATATATATATATATATATATAGTCTTGAAACTAAACAAATAAGAATCAAATTTCATGTCCATACTCAAAAACTTGTCAATTAGATTCGATAAATATATCCGTCATAATTTGAATAATGAATCGATATATAATCGAGATCTTTCTTGACCCTCACAAACACTCGCTTGAAAGAAAATAAATAAATATTTTAATAGTGTGTTCCATTAATCTTAGGACTAATATTATGGCATGATTTCGAGATCTTGTTTAAATCTTTGATTAAATGAAGGTGTTCAATATTTTATGGTGACACATTTTACCACTTGAACTAGTGGCATGATAATCGTGAAAGACTATCTTTTTAGAAAGCTTACGTAGCTCTTAATCCTAAGTGAGTTATTATGTTTAATAAGGTTTACAAGATGTTGATGTAACTTGCAAACAAAGTGATCTTTTCCTATATGCAATGCAAGAGCAATTTCACAATCTTAATGCAAGAAATCTAGCATAAGTTCTAGTTAGGCATAATCCGAAAACTAGTTACAAACGAATAGTGTACATGGCACATGTGCTTAGATATTTAATTAGTTCAATTACAAATAGCAATGATCACTTACTAATTTCTATTAACAAAACTAAGACAAAAAAGTGCACATAATCATATAGCATAACACATAAAAGTACTTGTCATTGTTTTCTGTGTTAGATACAACAATGTATACTTAGCTCGGTTTTGTTTGAAAACGAATTAGTTTCCTCCCCATTTCAAGAATTAAACAATTTTAATATTTTTGAAAAGTTAATTACACCATTTTTCAAAGATATATCGACTAGAAATGCCCGACTCGAAGGAAAATATAAAATACAAGTTTTACGTCAAAACGAAACATAAATTTTTGACCACTATGTAGTATTTTGCATTTCTGACTTACTTAAGTTTGGAATAGATATGTGGAAGTATTTTTAAACAAAAGTAGACTCAATTATCTTTAAAATGACGGGTGGCACGACTTCTACGGACTTACGGTTGATTTTATATGAATTTTCAAAGTTTCTGAAAATTTGTCGAATCAGACAGGAGGCCCCCTGATTGATAAGGGGGCCGGCCAGGAGCTAAGAGGGCCGCCCATCTGACACTCAAATTTTCTAATTTTTGTACAAAATCATTTGGTGACTTTGCGGAAAGGTGTACAACTTACTGAACTTGATATTGAACATATAACACTTATTTTAAGCATTATTTTTACCTCAAACTAGTATACTAAGTGTATTTAACAACAAAACTAATACAAATTAAGCAACAAAACATTTTTCATATTTAAACCCCTTTCATGGGTAACTTGATACATGGATTGTACTCAATTTTTAAAACCATTTGTTTTGAAAATTAGAGCGACGTGGCTCCTGATACCAATTGTGGAAATCGTAGAGGGGTGGTGTGATGACATCAAATAACATCTATTTTATAGCATCATTTATCCCATGTTATTAACCCATTTTGTATAGTTATTGCAAAGAATTGTTACTTAATCGTTTGTATTTGAGAATTGCAGTAATTATGGAGTAATTGGTGAAAGTTAGCAAAAGGCGCGCATTCTGGAGCTTAAATGAAGATATTTTGAAGATTACTATTCTGAAGACCAATACGCCGTATCCATCAAAGAAGATACGGCGTATCCGTGCCTGCACTCACCAAAGACCACAGAAGGATAAAGATCAATACGCCGTATCCAGAGAGACTCAATACGCCGTATTCAAGATATAGTATTTAAATATTCTGGAAGATATCAAGCGTGGTCCCTACTCCAAGAAATCCCCAATACGCCGTATCCAACACTTGGATACGCCGTATCCAACCGACTTCCAGACCTTATAAATAGAAAACTCAAAAACGAGTTTTCAGTGTGCTAAATCATATTCTCGATACCTAAACCATAAAAGTCGATTTTCAGAGGAGAAAAAGAGCAGAAGAGGTCGAGCAACGTTATCAATTCCATAGGAGACAACATGTAATTCCATATACTTTAGTAATCGTTCAGTTTTTTGTATCATTCGTTAACTCGGTTAGTTTACCTTGGCTAAATAATTGCTCTTGTATTTATTATGACGTTTGAAGGCTAATACCTTCGGGTATTAGCCATTATTATGAAGATCTGAATATTTGGTATTTGTTTATCTCGATTTCTTGATTTATCATTGAGTGCTTGTTTATGTTTATCAATTTATACTTGTTTACGCGCTTTTGTATGCGACCTATCATTCAACTGGATCTAGTGAAGCGGACCAAGTAGATCTAGAGTCCGGGATAGCTCTCCATATAGTAATCTATACATCTAGAATCATAGTTACACAAATATTGTCCTTCTAAGTCTATGTCTATCTAAGATACGCTTCGGGCTTAACTAGTTAATTGGATAATTGCCAATGGTTTATTTAACCGGTTGACTAGCAGGTGACCTAGACAATTCAACAAATACATCTATTCATTGGATAGTTGGAACAAGTTGATCTACTAATGTATAAATTGCCATTAATCGGTAATTTGGGGTAACAGTCTCAATAGCTCGGGTTTAACAATAGATCACCATTGCTTTAAAATCCCTAAGATAGATTTATAACAGGCAAATAAGGATGCTTTATGCGGATTCTTTAATTTATGGAACAGAATTAATGTGTCTAGGTCTTAGATGATGAAACGCCTAAGGTCCATAAGAATGATATGCGACCTAGAGAGAAAAATCCATTGCACTTAATAAACCACAAGCTTTCTAACCGGATTAATAATGGTTAATTACAGTTTTCTTATATAAGGTTTACCGCTCTTTTATCTTTGTTAATTAGCTTGCGTGAATAACAGTGTCCTTGAAATTGATTGTAGTCACCAACAAACTGTGCCAGTCTCTCCCAGGCTGAAAAACCCACCTTTTCCCGTTTGAATTAGATTAGACTGACATATGGTTTAACATAGTTTAGAATAGAACAGAATTTTTTTATTTAACCAAGATATTAATTAAAAATTGATAAGATTTTAACCTTCGCTATCAAGTGTACGACAGACCCTACTTACCAACAAACTACTACCGATCGGGTACACTGCCCTTAAAGTGTGTTTTTGGTTTAGTCGGCAAAATATAAATTTAAAACGTGATCAAATAAAATATACACCACACACGACACATCAATTTTTGGCTTCGTTGCCGAGGGGAGTGAAAAATTAATCTTGATTTTTATTTGATTATTTTTGGTTTTTAAACTTTAATTATTCTAACCATTAGGATTAGTGTAATTTAAGATAGTGTATATCTTGATATTCTAAATCTTATATAATTTGTGTTTATTTTTTTGTGCGTATTTAATTGTTTTTCTTAAATACACTGTTCTGATCGACCGTTGAATACGGCGTATCCACTTCCATCAGATATGGCGTATCCAACTTTATGTCCAATACATCGTATTTATTCAAACTGATCAATACGGCGTATTCACTTCTATTGAATACAGTGTATCGGTCGTCTGATAAAGTTCTTTTCCATTCTCAAACTTATAGCCCAAAAAAAATTTATATGCCTTTCTCTGCTGGTTCTACTGATAATTTTCTGGATATTTTTCAGTAAGAATGACAAAGGTTATCAAAGGAGAGTTTGAGAAAATTAAGGATATTAAGGTCGAAGATGTTTCGCTCACTTGTGATACACAACTTGAAGTTTTCAACAATGAAGTCAATCGATTAAGCAGAATGGATGATGATTTATTCACATATGAAGTTAAAGTTGCTAACATCCCATGTGACTCAAAAATGGATGATGATTCGGAGCATGAAGCTGATGATGACATGGGGTATGATCCGTCTGATGTTGCATTTATTGAATGGTTGGGATCAAAAAATTTCAACTACAAAACAATGGATCATTATACTATAAAAGCATTATGGATTTACTGGATCAGAGGATATGATGAAGTTGAGCTCACTTGTTAGGTCTTGTTTATCTTGAATCATACATATTGTTCATGAAAGCTTATAGAGAATAGTAGAGGAGGGCAAGTATTTAAAATTTAAATATTATAAAATGGAGGGAAAGAGAAAATGTTTATTACAAGGCATCACCCTCTAATGATGATTAGAGAAGGTATTTATAGGATAAGGAAGGAGCCTTCCCTTCCTTTATTTTCCTAATGTTTCACTTCTAGTCCCTATTCTTTGGTAATTATGCTATTTCTTACTTTTAGCATAATATACCTTATTACAAGCTACTTTATTCTAAACAAAATAAAGACTATTAACTAAATATAACTAAACCACACAATCGACACTTTTTATGAACCTAACAATCTCCCCCTAAGGGTCGATTATTCTAGGCGTTCCCTTCGTAGTCCAAGTGGTCTTCCATTCACATACATCTCCCATCTTCTCATCTGGTTGCGATACTTCAATCTTACTTTAATCTCTTCTTCAAACAACTTTAGATACTCAACCTCATCATTCGTAAGTTCTCTTTGTACATAGCCATACTTAACATCATTATTGTAACTCTTTAGACCTTCAAGTACTCTAATTAGTGTTGCATCACAAAACTTATGAATCTCTGAATGCCTCATCACCTTTTTCTCTTTCTTTTTATTCTTGTATATGATTCCATGCACGGGCTCATAGATGATGGAGAACATTTTGTGCTTTTCAACTCCTGGTAAAGATATTGTTGGTGCAGTGAGATTAACTTTCTGTTGATAACTTTCAATTCCAAGCTGGAAATCATGCGCTCTTTCCCATATCACTGAACTTCTGATGAATACTGATAAAGACCATAGCAACCCTGTTTTTGCATAGTCAGGAACCTTACCATTCATAATAAGCAAATACATGTCCTCAATATCATTCTTATTGAGATTCTTGTAATCAGGCTCGGTAATCGACACAATGCACTTATTAGCTCTTCTTGCAACTGTCTCTGTGATAAACTTGTGTTCATGACCTAATTCCTAGTATGTCTTGATAATTTGAATGATCTTTGAGTTCGAATAAATCAATTCCTTTGGTTTTCCAGGCTCTTTTTGTTTCCTTATGTAGAAGATCTTTGCATGTTCCAATGTTCAACACCATATCGAGCATAAGGATTAAATTTCTTCACACACTTATTTACCCATCTGGAAGTTCGTTCTTTAATATCATCATCATTGAAGATTATTGTAGGAAACTTGTGAAGTGACAATATTATCTTCTCGGGCCCTGAACTTCCTTTCTTTAGATACAAAAGATATTAATTTATTAGAGATAGTGCTGGAGCTTCAGGATCTCTTTGACATCTTTGAACTAGAGGTGTGGTCTTTCATGGATGTGGAGAGACAAGAATTTCCTTTCTAC
>BQNB010064277.1:0-35374 GCA_026074375.1 Tanacetum coccineum
GCGACATGTCGCCCGGGAATCTTTTTAATAATAAATTACACAGTTTTTAATATATATAAAACTATATATTTTTTTAATAAAATCTTTCCTGGGCGACATGTCGCCCGGGATACCTTTTAATAAAAAAATATATAAATTAAAAACTGTATATTTTTTTAATAAAATATTTCCCGGGCGACATGTCGCCCGGGATACGTTTTAATAAAAAAATATACGGTTTTTAAATCAGTATTGTTTATAGAATATATTTTATAATTATATATTATTATTTATAAAATAATTATTATATATTTAATAAATAATAACTATCTAAGAAAAGCACTCCGTTTTCTTGGTTCGGTCAGGATATGCACTACCCTTCTATAATTCAATATGATATACTGTATACTTTTTTAAGATGCACATTCGTCAAGTAACACAAAAATGTAGCAACCCGACTAATAAATAAACTATCTTGTGTTTTTGTCACTACATAGGAGGAGATGGTGAGGCTGCGGGCTCTAGGCTCCAACACCGAGTCGGGTGTGCCCTACACTGATGAAGAGATCAATGCCATGGCTCGAAAGGGCAAGCAGCGGGGGCACCTTCCCGGTGTTGGTAGGGTACTACCGGGACGGGCCAGAGATGTCCTCATTCCGCCCCCTCCGCCCCCGCCTCAATGCACACACAACTCCGGCGATGTCGAAAAGCTGAAAAAGAAGAACAAGTACCTAACCAAACAGGTGAACTTGATGATGAAGCCAGTATGAGTCAACACCTGAGTTCGGTAGCGGGAGTGGCGGGTGCGGGGATGATGAGATAGCCGACGATGAGGACGGCGGCGAGGACGAGGAGGACGAGGAGGACGAGGAGGATGGCGATAGTTAGAGATGTTATATATTGGTTAGTATGCTATTTTGTTTCTTTACGTTGATCTTGGCGACCTTTATGTAAACATTTGTCTCCCTATCTAGTTGAATATTGATTTGTAACTTGCGGATAATTCAAGGTTTGTAAATAGTAAGCCCCGTTTTGTAGACTATATTGTGTTTATTAGGATTTTGGACGATTTAGCTTTATTAGATCAAATGCGTTGATCCGTTATATTGTATTGTGTTTTGGTACAAGTTGTGATGTATTTGGATAGAGTCTATATTAGTTTATACAGGTTTGATGTTTGGTAGATTTTTTTCCGGAAAAAAATCTAGAAAATAGCTGCTGTGCAGGCTGCAAAAAAAAAATTGCAGACATATCCCGGGCGACATGTCGCCCGAGAATGTTAAAAAAAATAAATTTATAATTAATCCCGGGCGACATATCGCCCGAGATAAGTGCGAAATTATTTTATTTATTCTTATCGCCCGGGATAATGACGAAATAATTTCAGTTTCTTTTTTCCCGGGCGACATGTCGCCCGGGATAAGTGAATTTTTTTTTCTTTTCCCGGGAGACATGTCGCCCGGGAAAACTCTAATTTATTTAAATAAGCAATCATCTATACTAATCATTTTTTATAACACCACTTTCCCGGGCGACATGTCGCCCGGGATACGTATCCACCGTGGCACATATTAGTTTGACTGAAAACGTGTGGGTCCCACCAAGTCGCTCGGGAAAGTCGCCCGGGAAAGAATCCCTGGCGAGCTTTCCTCTTCAAATTATCCCGGGCGACATGTCGCCCGGGATGAGTATCCCCAGCGACATGTCGCCCGGGATAGCCTCTAAATGTCGCTGGGGATAGTGGTAAATGTTGTAGTGTATTGTACCACCCTGTAAAGCCCCTTAGAGGCAACCTCCATCTTAAACTTCTCATCATTCTCATTTTTTCTACGGTCCATCGAGAGCTACGCGGTCTGAGATAAAAGAAGGAATGAAACACAACCACGGTGGCCGGAGTATTTAGACTATACCATGCTAAGATGAAAGTTATGATTTTATGCACCCCACTCAGATGCACTTGTGAGAAATGAATGCCATAAAAATCAAGAATTTGTTGAAAAGACGGGTGTAAGGGAAACCTAAGATTACCGTGGCTCACATACTCAAGATATAAGGCCATGATGTTGGGCTATTGAGGAATGTTTGCATGATCGTTAGTATGGGGAAGACGAGGATTAGAACCTAAATTCAATGGAAAGTTTCTTTTTAAAAATCTCAAACTTGTAAGGGTCACATACGTATCACTATTAGCTACGATGGGAAAAGGACCTCTCGGAGCCACTCTCGGTGCCATAACTTACCAGAATGTTTAAAATGCAACGCAAAGCAACTCGAAAAACTAAAGAAAAACAAAAACAAGAGAAAATGACACAATCATAAACCTAGAGGACCTAAATATCTCATTTCATTATCGGAAAAATCAACAGCTAAAAATCATGTTCAATGAGTAATAGATGAACAAGATTATATGACAAGAAAAATTATAAAATTTTGGCTAAAGAAGCAAGGTAAGAAGAATTGTAAATAAATAGCATAAAAAGAAACCCAAAAGGTATGATCGATATATATATATAGTAAGGATCCAGTGAATATATATATATGACTATATATAATATATATAATATACTATATTTTTATGTTAGGACTCAGTGAGAAGTAAATTAAATAAGAAGTGGTGAGAAGTGTCTAAATACCACCAACATTTGAGCACACGACTTTCGTTAGATGCATTTTCTATTCCATCTACGATGCACCGTATAAAGTTTCGAAGTTAATTTGATGTGTAGATGGTGCCAAATATTTTTCATGAATTTTTAGGCAATGCATAGGACAAAAAAAAATAAGGGAAGTATGAAAGGCATCTAAAAATACGTATATGCATCTAATTTAAAAGCTAGAAAACACATTTATGATGCATTATAATGCATCTAAGGATTATAGAGTTGCTCTAATTTCAGTCGATGCATCTAGGATATGCGGTATAGTTACTTCGTATCCTTTCTTTTTTAAGAAAAACTTCTCATTTGATTCCTAAACTCTACACACCACACACACACACACACACCACGACACACACACACACACACTCACTCACTATATAATATATATTATTTATACTATATATACACACACAAATATATATATGAATGATTATATATATATATATGTATATAATATATATGTGTGTATATATGTGTCTTATATATGTATAGTATGTGTGTGTATTTATATATATATTACTATATATATATATATATATATATATATATATATATAAATATATATATTATATATTTTATATATTATTGATTAATATATTATATATATATATATATTATTTAACGATCACACCTTTTGGGTTTCTTTTTATTACTATTATTTTACAATTCTTTACCTTGCTTTTTGCCAATTTTTATATTTTTCTTGTATATAATCTTGTTCATCTGTTACACATTGAACATGATTTTTATCAGGCACGCTTGTTGATTTTTCCGTAATGAAATGAGATATTAGGTCCTTTAGGTTTATATTGTGTCCTTTTCTCATTGTTTTCTATATATATACATACAAATATATATTTGTATATGTATATAATATATATATATATATATATATATATATATATATATATATATATATATATATATATATATATATATATATATATATATAACCTGGGCACTAAAAAGTGTGTTCAACACTCACTGGATCTAAACTAGGGCATGTGCATCAAGGTGGATCCACAATGCTCAGCAAATAAGGGAAGGTAGTTGACAGGACATTGTGACAACTCATATTTTTCAGGTTTACTTTTACCCATTAACTTGAAACATTTTACTTTGAACACGTGAAAACTTGATTTAACGTATAACCGTGAGGTTATTCCGCGTATAACGAAAAACAACTTTGAACGTACTCCGACTCTAGACTAAGTTTAGTCTACACATAATAAGTATGTTATTATCCTCATGAGCATATTTTACAATTTATATACGGTTTTGAAACTTTTACGTAAGTCACTTAAACTTGCATTTTGATACATGCATGCATGTACAACCCACCCAACACCCCACCACCTTTGAGGTATTATATCTTATAGTATTAGACCACTTTAAAAACATTATTCATCCCTTTTTCTTTCTAACCCTAAGGGTATACCAACACTTACTTTATGACCTGAAAACCCCATTCCCTTTATCATCATAAGCAAAACTCCCTATTAAATTTGGCTAGATTTTGTTCCCTCTTTTCTACCTCATATCGAACGACCAAATCACACCATAAGACTTCAAAATCCTGGATTATTTAGGATTGACACATTCCCTTTGACTCCTAAAGTACCATTCAAACTTGCCTTAAGTATTCTTATATAGACCAAAGCATGTGATTATTGTTCATTCATGATTCAAACTCAACACACACACTTTTCTTTCCTTTATCCTCTCTAAAAAACGAAGCAACAACAAGCTTAGGAAAGGGTTTCAAGCTTTTGATTAATGGTTTGCACAAGATTAGGTTTTGTGGTTAAAAGTTAGGGGTTTTCTTAGTGTTCTCGGGTGATTAGTGCACACTTTGGTTTTCAAATAATCACCACATCTTTGTAAGAATCTCATAATATTTATTTTCATACATTATAATCATTTCATACTTGTTTTAATATCACCATTATATACTTGTTGTTTAAAAGCTTGAAATAAACTTGTTTGTTCAAAACCCTAATTTAGGCGGATTTTCAGGTCGACTTGTACACATGTTTGCACCACTTTAAAGAACACTTATGACAAACTTCTTGGCTTCAAATCTTAGTACTATGTCTTAGAAAGTTCCATTATGAATTTAGGAAATTTATTAGTATTTTTAACATTTTGTGCAAGACAAAATGTCCAGATCTGCACAATGAACTTTATACGATTTTTTGAGCACCTTAAGAGTAGTTTGGGAAGCAAAGCTTTGAAATTTTTGTAGCTAAGACTTAGACTTAAACTCAACAAGCTGAATTAACTCTAGAGGTTAAGTATTGAAGGAGTTATGACTAAAACAAGTTGGGTAAAACTTTCTGGAAATTCCCAGTTTTGACCTTCGTGTGTTGTATAACACTTTTGGACCCTTTAAACTTTGATTTTTTGTAAGAGGTGAAGGGTAACTCCATCACCACGACTCGTGACGCCATCACGATAACCGACTTAAAGAAACCTTTATAGAATTCGACAGGCTGACGGCGTCAGGAAACCTTAGCGACGCCGTCAGACCCTATTTTCTATATATACAAACCTTATTTTTCATATTTTGTGTGGAAAAACGTAGAGTATTCGTGGCATAACTTTGTAGCAGCCATTTTGGTCAATTTTAAAGGTTTTTTACCCTTTGATACTCATTGTAACTCTATGTTTAACTGAAGTGAAGTTCCTAACCCCTTTTAATCATTCAATATGTCTATGTTTTGTTTGATTAATTGTTCTTCGCTTTCAATTAACATACTTGGCTAAATTTAATTGTGTTTACTTATGATTGCATGAAACCTAGTTGTTAGATCTTTTATTATTGCTTCTTGTTAATGGTGTGCGCATTAGGCTTTAGAAAACTAGTTATTTGATCTTCATATCATAGCATAGACGTCTAGGAAAACACGATTTTGTTAGAGGTTACCTGTGATTAGATCTTCATATTTAGATCACCTTTGGGTGGATTCCTAATTAAGTATTTATTATGCGTGGATTTACTATTGGACGTGAGCGATGTCTACAGGTAACCACTGTGTAGGTTGTCACGTAAATAGCGGACTTGACCAACCCGCTGCAGAATTAGGGAATACTTACACATTACATTAACAAGGGTGACGGGTAATAAAATCAGAGAAAACAACTAGGGAGTAGTGCGTGATTAGGTAAATACGTTTGTTTAACCGTATGAGTTTTTCTATCAAATTTACTTTTTAATGCATAACTAGGAGTAGTTTAATTTAGTAGTTTAATCAACCCCCTCATAAAACCCGAGATTTATTGCTTTCTAAAAAATATAAAAAAATACAAAAATAATATTCTCTCAACCTTTGGACCTTAGTAAACATACAATTCGAGCCTACCCAAACTATTCTCGTAGAAGAAGATAATAACCTCCGAGTCTTGCATATACTACACTACAACGATTAGGTACACTACCTAGGAGGGTGATACGGTCGTTGTAAACGCAACAGGTTTTACAACTTCCTAGGCAGAGTACCTAATCGTTGCTGTGTAGTAGCAAGGACCCGGGGTTTGTTATTGTTCTCTAGGGGAATAGCGTGTGAAGGCTCGAACTGAATCTAACTAAGATCTAAGAGGTTGAAAGAAGATTATTTTTGTATTTTTAAATTTTATGAAAGCAAGTAAAATTATGGGTTTGAAGGAGTTTTGGTTTTAAACTAATTAAACTAAACTACTTCGGTGAGAACTCGATAGGTAAACAAACGTATTTAATTAATCATGCACTACTTCTTAGTTTGCTTCTCCTAATCCTATTGCTTTGTCACACTTGTGATGATCTGTGTAATTATTTCCTAGGTCATGAACGAATTACACGAATCCGTCGTCTATGTAATATTTCGTTAAGGCAACACACAAATAAGGTAGTATGAAGAATATTACAAGGCCCCTAAGAGTACATTACATGCATTAAAACAATTAAGAGGGATCAACCATATTAGGGGTAAGGTAGTATGAAGACTGTTACTGATGGTATCCTTTCTACACACTCGCGTTTTCCTAGACATCTATGCTAATGTAATATTTTATAGCTAATTTCCTAGAGTCTAACGCGCATATCCAGCACAAGAAGCAATATTAACCTATGTGTCATGACAATACCCAAACACAAGATAAAGAGTTCTTGCATTACTAATTAATGTTGTACTACGAACAAAATAATCCAAATACTAAAATCTCATCTAACATGTATCCAAAGAAATAAATATCATAAATGAAAAGATAGAAAAGACAACTACACAAGCAATGCCCTGGGTCTCTCTAGCACTTCTTCCTAACATCTTCCTTTTCATCACGTCACTCACTTGGAAAATGATGCTTAAAATAAATCGTCAACACAAAGGTTGGTGAGAGTCATAGGTTTTACGACACCAATACAAGATTTAAATCAATTACTGTGATTAATAAAACAAAACATGGCAGGACAGTTAAGCTAGCAATTATACATGCTAACATGCAAACACACAAACAACCATAACTAAGACGGAACGTGTCCCCCAATCCAATGCATATCTCACCATAAACGGGTAGGAACGTTACCCCCAATCCAATAACTTATAACACTGGGTATGAACGTTACCCCTGATCCCAAATATGTCACTTACGCACCTAAAAGTCTACCAGCTGGAACTTATACTTGGGCCTGGACCAACACAACATTGACTATTATTTCAACCCTCCAATTAGATTTAAATAGGTAGAACCACTACCTTCTAATCGAAATCACACATAATTGAGTCTTATTTCAACCCTCCAGTTGGATTCAAATAGGTAGAACCACTACCCTTCGCTCCAACCAACCACACAACAATAAAGCACATCACATATAATAACCACATAACTGTTCATGCCTCAAGTAAAACCACATAATCATAGCAATTAAAACTTTTCAAACCACAAGCATCATTTCCACCCTAATAAATCATAAGAAAAGAGGGGCTATGAAACTCACCTGAAGCACAAGCAACTTCCAAACAATATCCACACAAGCTACACAATAAAAATACAAATGATGGATGTCTAAGGGTTTAATTAACCATCATGGGTCACCCCGACACCATGCCTAAATTTAACCACTTCATTAACTCCTTCTACTAGTTACTTATAATTAACTCCGAATGCAATTTTACTCATGACTTTACATACCAAACCTTACATAATGCCTTTTTTAAATTATAGCAAAAAATTCATCTATGAAAATTTTTTTTTTTACTTATATATAAATATTTCCCCCCTACCAATTAAAAAATTCCTTTATGTGTTCTCTAACTACATTGGATTCAAAATCCATTACATGCAAGTAACTCTAAAAAAATTAAACTTCAAAATAGTCCCAATTCGGATCTGATTGCACACTAAAAAGTTTAGACTTATTAACCATACTTAGACATAAAATTAGAAGGTATCCTTCTGGGGTTTCTCTATATACATATGGAGATTAACTACTGTATAAGGGCTAAGCTCAATTAGAATTTTAAGTTATGGTTTTACCCTCACACACATGACCTAAATTTGACCCGTATTTACTGTTTTGACAACTTTTAGTATAACTGACATTTGAATGACTTTCTCCCCCCCCCCCCCCTTTTTTTTTTCTCCTCAACTTAAAAACTTTCGAGGCCGGATTTTCTGGAAAGTACATTCAATGAGCTACTGTTTAGAGTCTAGAAACACTCAAAAACCTATTACCATCATGGAGATATTCACTCGTAAACACAGCCCTAAATTCTGCTTACCCTAAATCAAGTTTTTAACGCAAATCTAACCTAACCAATTGAATGATCATGACCCTAATCAAGCCCTAATCATTCTAGCATCATCAAATATCATTAATATTCTGAATTTTATGAAACCCTAGAATCCATCATTGATTTTGTTACATGAATGCATGATTTAAACTAGGATTGAACGCACTTACCTTTGATTACAAGCACCTAATTAACAATTCTTGAATGATTCTTGGATCCACAAGTGAAAATCAACTTCTTAGGGTTTTGGGGAGCTGAATTCATACGGCAACAAGAAGAGGGGAGAAAAGGATGGGCCAAGTTGGGTTTTTAAATCTATATCCTAAGTCCTAGCCCAACCCAAACTTAGCTTAGTAAAAAAATACTTTTTTTTCTTTTTTTTTCTCTAAAATTCGTATTTATGTATGTATAGGAAAAAAATATTTATTTTATTTTATTTTTTAGTTAATTAATTTCCTTCAATACCTTAAGTTTTTAAAAAAACTAAGCTAATTTTATAAACCTTTTCTCATAAAAACTACTTTCTAAATATAACCTTCATTTCACCAAACCACTTTTACCTATTTAGAATGTTTGTTATAAATTCTATATTTCACTAACTTATTCATTTCTAAAATCGCATACTTTCCATAAACTCAATCATTGATTTTCCAATATTTGACATGAGCATTACATGTGAATGTCAATCATTTCCATTCAACCACATGCGAACACTGGAATATTTGACATTTAACACACATTTGAATAAAAATGAGTTGCTCATGCCAAACTCAAAATGATCTTAAGCAAATACTTAACTACTTAGCACACATAGAAAATCTACTACTCAATTCCATTGTCACAAAATGTGAACAAATAACAATTCCATTAGTTTAACATATATTAAATCAAAATGAGCGATCACGCACAAGATTCGATAGGCAAAACTCACTAAAGACATATAAACTCATAGTTATAAACACTTTAATAATATTCTTGGGTCAACACTATCAGTTTGATCTAACCGGCTCAAGACACACGGTTGTCACAGTATCCCTCCTTAGGAAAATCTCAATCCCGAGATTTAACTAGGCCGATTTCATCAGCCTACGAGCAAACAAACAACTGAGGATTGTTAGACTTCAATATAATCTTCGCGCTCCAAGTGGAACTCCGAGACCATGCTTTGAATTCAAACGAACCTACACAAGTGATATGTAAACACCCCCAAATGGTCGCAGCGGAATATGGGGTGGCGAGTGTTAATTCATAGAACAATAACACGAAGTATGAGAACGGAACTCTATATGGTCGTTAAAATGATTACATTGGCTTAAATAGACTTGTTTGTTACAATAGCCCGAAGCTTTTTCTTAAATGTTTCATCCTTGAAAAGTAAAGATTTTAAGACATAAAATATTCTCTAAATGTAATGTCCCATACAATTCTTTATTGTAATGACCATCCAAAACTGATGACCACCAATGTAACTTGTTTCTGTCTTTTTGACCTGAGAAAAAGCATGCTTTAAACGTGTCACATTAAGTTGCGTGAATTCACAGGTTTAGTAATAAATGTATAAAATAGGACCAAACAAGGATTCTCCAATGATGCAGACATGTAGACTTACAATTCTTAAAAGTAATTATGACGTGCACTAAGTTCATGGACACCGAAGCTCGACATTTTGTGTATGCAATTTAATGCATAAATGTGCCATGTAGATGTTAACCCGCAACATCCACATTGTTCCGACATGTATACGTTCGTTGTTTCAGTACTGTCGAAAAACCGATGAGCGCTCCTCACCCGAAGGGAGAAGTCATTCCCAAATAGATCTATCATCAACATTCAGCGCTCGCTAACTAGCACATTGACAGTTGCATGATAGTGGGCATAGTGAGTTTAGATATTAGGCTACTCGATAATATGTTTAAAAAGAGTACTGCTCAAAATGTAAAACAATGCATGTTTCTCACCCCAAAGTTGTAAAAAATATAATTGTATAAAAGCATGGGGCTATGAATCTCACCGGTAACATGTGAAATGATGGATTATCTAGATCAAGTTAGTGAATAGCTCAGCAATTTGAATGCAACCTAATTAATTATAAGTCGTATGAGTATAATGTATTTAATATAATTAAAATATCAATGTCGTTAGTTACACACCACCTATAGTTTTATTAATTAATTAAAAGTTAAAACAATAATTAACTCGTACTTTGTTAAAATTAAAGCATATATACTTGTACCCGTAAAGAAAATATTATCTTTATTTATTAACACATCGTTTGATAAAAAATGTTTTGATTCTAATATGATTATTTCATTATTAATTTAATTGTTTTATAAAAGATTGTATAAAAATAAAAGTAATGCGCGCGAGTTTTAAAACTTCATATCTTTATCGTTTCGACTCCGTTTTATACGTTTCTTATGTCCACGTCTCCGTATTAAAATAAGTTATCAAAATATCATATTTATAAGATTTAACCCACTGATGAACAGTAACTTTTACTGTTCATCACAGTTTATATAAACTATTTTTATAAAACTAATTATATATAACTTGTTTAAATCATAATTTGTTCGTTATAGTTCCGTTTCTCGAGATCGAAAATTTATCAAAATATTAAATTTATAAAATTTAAATCCCTGATGAACAGTAGTATTTACTATTCATAGCAGTTTATAAAAATTGTTTTTATAAAATTAATTATAGATAACTTGTAAAATACGTAACTAGTTCGTTATAATTCCGTTTTTCGAGTTCTTTATGTCCGTGGGTTCGTATTAAGGAAATTTATCAAAATATTAGATTTATGAGATTTTTAACCTCTGGTGAACAGTAACTTTACTGTTCATCACAGTTTATATAATTATTTTTATAAAGTTAATTATATATAAAACTTGTAAAATCCATAACTTGTTCGTTATAATTCCGTTTTTCGAGTTCCTTACATGCTCACGATCCTTGTAAAGAGCACTATTTTTATAAAATATAAAACATAGGGTTTATGGTTCGAATTCCAATAGTAGCTATATAATAAAAATTAGGGTTTTCAATTTATAAAGTTAGTTTGTATTTATTTAAGAACCTTGCACCATTATTTTACCAAGTGTTATACCGTATATCTTACATATATTTAGTCCTCTAAATGTTCATGTCCTTTGTCCAAATGAAATCATCAAATACTTTATATAACTTAAAAATGAATCTAGGTGGTGATTAACTTACACAACAAGTATGTACACAATAGAAAATTAATAAATGAACATTGAATACTTTAAATAGACCTTATAGAAGATGAGTGGGATGATGAACACAAGATGTAAACCCCAATCAAGCCTTCAAAATCAAAACCCTAATCAAGAAAACCCTAAATATGTTTTCTTGATAATTCCTTGTTAAACCCGAATCCAAGCTTCCCAACACCTTGAGTAGTCTTAGGTAACCTTAGAATGAACACTTGAATGCTTGGAATACCTTGGTTGCAAAATTAAAATGAAACCCTAAAAACTTTATGTGTGCCGTGGGTTTTGAGGAGGGGGAAAGGGATTTTTGCTTTGATTTTTCTTGTATGAATGTAAGAGTATGATAATGCACTAGTTACTTGCTTTATATAGTAACTAACCCATGGATTAACCTTAAACTAACTCTAGTTAAGAAGTAGGGTTAAGGTACAATTGTGTAAGTGCTCTCCTCCTCCCTAGGAGGAGAGAGACGCCATATGTGAGGAGAGGGGAGGACATTGACAAGCCAATGTTTAGAAAGTTGTGTTTGTGTAAGGTACTTGTTGGGTTAAGATATATATTACTTGGATTTAATTTGAATGTTAAGTGTATATACATACACAACCGGCCATAAGGCTTATTTAATTGATAAGTTGATAAAATTTTATGTATTGGGTATAAATGTGGGTATTTGTTTGAGTGTAGATGGGTAAAGGTGCTTCCGGGTACGACCGAATGTAATTTATTGCGAAACGTAAGCGTTTTACGTAACCAACAAAAATAAATTATGAAAAGTTATAAATTATACTCCTAATAATCAACGATTTAACTATAAGATAATAATTAAAAGCGAACGCATAAAACTCTAAAAATAAATAATGGAATTTATTAAAGTTGTAAATAACCTGAAAATGAGAAATGTTACAGTTACAGTTCCATATTTGAAAGGTCCATTGAGAACTGAGTTAATAATTAGCTTTCCGTTTTCATTTCCTTTGATGTAGAGTAGCATACGGAACTATACTGAGTCTTGTCAAGCATGGTGGGCGATTGTCAGCCCCTGCTACGATCACATTATCTACCAATGACAAACTCATCTTGAAATGATTGTTGTGTGAAAAGATATAAGTTAATCGTTCAATGATAAGTGGTTGTTGTGTTGAAGTGGATACTTGCTGTTTTTATAAAATGAGAACGCAATATGTTTTGATGCTAAATATGATTCCATTTACTATTGAGTATATGCCTTTTACTGTGTGGCCGATAATGCCTTGCTTGATGGTGAACGCTATGGCATTAAAATAGATCTTATTGGATTTTGACCAACCTGTCGGGGTTTGAATCAGTTGTGACCGCCCTGTCCAATGGGACATTTTGTAGTTCGTTTTTTGAGGAAGTGGCATACTGCTCGGCCAAATTTGTCCTACGGAATGCAATGTTTTAAGTTTCGGTACATGGGGTCATTTAGTTGGAAATCAATATTTTTATAAACTTGTCTACGAAGAAATGGTTATATGTTTTGTTGAACTCCCCCCACCCTCCCCCCAAATATTGTGTTTTAAACTGTTATTTGTTAACTCTATGAATTCACTCATAGTTTTGTTGACATTCTTTATGAATGTATCTGAGGTTAGGTATTGTTGCTGCGTAGATGAAGACGGAACGCGGATATCAGGGCGGTGTCCTCGTTGATAGGTAGTGGTCTTCAACACTATTCATGTGTTATAGCTTTCAAGTTAATGTTTTGAATTTTAGACAATAATTTCTATGTTGGTATTGGGACCTATGTAACTCTGATCTTTCTAATAAATGAAATTGTGTTTTATAAACGTATCTTTAAACGTTTATTGGGACTCGTGTGCATGTATTATGTAGTAGCACACAAAATGCTTGTATTCGCATGCGTATCGTAATTTGGTAGAATGTGTTATATGTCAATAGCGATGAATTATGTTAATTTTTGTTTGGCGTTTGAGTGAAAGATGAATTTGAGTTATTTTTGTGCTATTTTATATGATGTTTTAACAAAATTATGTTATATGTGCTAAAGTTGCTATTAGTTATTTAGTTTTGCCGTTTTTAAAAAATAATTGATTTATTTTAAATATTTGTTTGTGTTTTTTTGGAAATAGATTATGTTTGTATGCTATTGTTTCTAACGTGGAAACACCCCGCCTAGGCGGAAACACGAGGCGTAACATCATGGATATTATCACAACACAATGGTGTCAACAATAGAGAGAACAAAATGAAATAGATAAACAAATGAGACACAATGTGCCATGACAATATCTAACACAAGATAAATGAGTCTTGCATTACGATAGCAAAGTCATACCACAAGGAAACATATATTCCAAAGATAACATCCAGTGAACATCATATAGCAAACATTCAAAGGACATAATAAAATCTCCTAAGGAATGACTTCCGCATGCACGCCTAGGTTCACTAGCACTCTTCCTAACATCAACATCATCAACATTGATCACCTGAAAATTGATGCTTAAAACAGTCACATAAAGTTGGTGTGTGTCATAGGTTTTAAGCCGAACATCTATTTCCAAATTGTAAAATTACCGTGTTAATAAAGATAACATTACAGGAAAATAGGTGAACTATCTATGGCTAACATGCAATCCAAGCAATACACAAAATTATCGGCAAACAACTACAAGAAGTACAATATGCACAATGTCCCTGTGGCTTACCCCTTAGCCCTGGACATGGATACTATCAAAGTAACCTTCCTGCCCTCTAGGCCACAGTAAACCAATCCAATAAAATGCCCATGGATACCGCAGGGGGCTGGACCCCACTGACTTAGTCATAATTCTCAGTATCACATCAGAAAAACATGTAGCACAACCTACACTAGTATGTATAGTCCATGATTCTTTGACAAACATTATCAAGTAATTAAAACATTTCCAAACACTTTGCCTCTATTCCACCCCAATATATCAATATGAAAAAAGGGGCTATGAAACTCAGACCTGAATCGATTACAAAAGCAGCTTTCTAAATCTCTACTCGCAACTATACAAATAAATAAACTCGGTTACACACTCTGACCAAGTAAAAGCTTATATCATGTAACACACATATGATGGATTTCTAAGGGTTTAGTTAACCATCATGGGTCACCCCGACACCATGCCTAATCTTAACCATCTTATTAACACTTTTCACTAGCTACATACAATTAACTCAGAATCTACAGAATTTTTTAGTGTCTTCTTTAGTACCAAACAACCCTTACTTAATGACTTTAGTAAAATTAGACCAAAAATCACCATGTTCATTTTTGAGTATATTAATTCCTTGGGATTCCCAAGTACTTACTTTCATGTGTAACTATCTAAAAAAAATCAAACTTCGAAAACTGTCCTAATTCGGATCTGATTTGCACACAAAATCTATCACTTAACTACCATATTAGACATGATTTCAGTGGCTAAATTTTTACAGAGCTATCCATAGACATACGGAAATCTACTATGTAGAAGGGCTAAGCTTAATGTACACTTTTAAGTATAGGTTGTTCCCTCACAAACATGACCTAAATTTGCCCCGTATTTATGATCTGAAAACTTTTAGTTGTAACAACATTTGAATGACTTTCGACCTTAAACTTTCGAGGCATGATTTTATGAAAAAGTAGACTCTTTTGGCTTTATTCATAGACTTAAGAATCATATAATACCACGTTTTATCATCTAGTTTATCGTCGTTACAACACGACCCAAAATTCTACTCAACCCTAAATCAAAGTTTTAACGCAATTCTCTAACCTACCATTTAGCATGAACATGACCCTAATCAAAGCACTTAATCATCATCAAATATTATTAATATCTAATTTTATGAAACCCTAGAGACATCAATGATTTTGTTACATGAATGCATGATTTAAACTAGGATTGAACGCACTTACCTTTGATTACAAGCACCTAATTAACAATTCTTGAATGATTCTTGGATCAAGCAAATTTTCGACACTCTAGGGTTCTTGGGGGCTGATTTCACACGACACAAAGAGAAGGGAAAGAAAGGAATGACTAGGTTTCTTTATATATATATATCCCTAGAGAGTCCTAATCCTTTCCTAATTGCAATTTGATAAAAAAATAAAACTCCTAATCCTATCCCTAAATAAAAATCGACCCCCCCTTAAGTATAATTTTATTATTTTATGTATTTATTTATTTAATTAACTTATTTACTTCATTACCTTAATTTTTTATAAAAACCTTTAAGCTAATTTGATTAAACATTTTTACGTAAACACTACTTACTAAAAACTTTTATAATTAACTTTCATTTCACATTTCACTTTCTATTTTTAGAAAGTTTACTACAAACTTCCATATTTCACTCACTTGTTTCATTTCTAAAATAGCATACTTTCCCATAAAATCTCAATCACTTAATTTCAATATATGACATAAGCATTACATGCGGACATGTCAATCATTTCATTTATCACCACATGTTGAACAATGGAATACTTAATCACCAAATATTTTGCCTCAATTTAAGATGATTCATTTACTCTAAAATGACATCAATGCACTTACTGTAACACACTTTAACTTAGATATATAAATACACATAGCATACAAGGAAACATACAAAATGGACATCTTAGCCATTTTTAAAGGTATATAACTAATGCTCAATTACGGTTGTAATAGTATCCCCCCTTTTGGAATCTCGTATGAGTTTTAACCTCGTTGGTTTAACAGCATGATCAACAAATAATTAAGGTTACTTAGGGACTTCATTATAGTCTTCGCGGTCCCAAGTAAACTCAGGAACCACAACGAACTTTCATAAATGGTATCTAATACGTTTCAAATCTCTTCAATCCCACGATCCATAATTTCTTACAGGTTCCTCACAAAAGTAAAGTTTGTCAATTTTGTTTTCATTCAACGGCAACATGCAAATTAGCATTCTCTAAAACCACTTCTTCAATTGACACATGGATGTGTCTTGTGCACAATCAATTCTAAGGACAATCCTTATATCCGATAAGCTACAAGGCCAGTCCTTTCAGGATCACAAACGGTCTACTATCTTTGGTGGCTAAACTTACCGCCTTCTTTGCCAAAGACGCACTAGCTCCCTACCAAGGCCGACACCTTGAACAATACACGATCTCTCACCTCAGACTTAACAGCTTACGCCTCTAATCTACATTGCTCCTTTTGACGATCTCTCGCCGCTTTGTGTTTTCCTTAATCAATACCGCCTTATCGTCGTTCTAGTACTAAATCAGGTCTAATCAAGCTACTTTCTCTAATATCTGCCCATAGAACAGGCGACCTACATTTCCTACCATACAAAGCTTTAAACGGAGCACACCGAATGCTTAATTGATAACTACCACCAAAATCGATAACACATGCCCTTTTTATATCCTCCAAAGTCTGAATTCTTCACTTACTTGTCGTCCATATCGCGGAGGTTGCTAAGCAGTACTCAAATCTAATCACGTCTCTAACACTTTCTGCAGCATCTGCCAAAACCACGAGGTAAGTCATCCGTCTCAATCTGAGTTAATCGTCACCAGAATTCCATTCCTTGCTATTATCTCAAGAGTTTTGTCAACCTTAATTTCATCCAATGGCACATGCAGGCTAGCATCCGCCAAACACTTCTTTAAGTTTGACACGTGAAACGTGTCATGTACACCACTCAATTCCTCAGACAATCTTAATCGATATGCTACAGGACCGATCATTTCAAGAATCTCAAATGTCCCTACATACCTCGAGGCTAACTTAACCTTCTTTCCAAAACACACTACGCCCTTCCAAGGTGTCACCTTTAACAATACACGATCTCCCAACTTAAACTCTAACGGCTTACGCCTAAAATCCACATAGCTCTTTTGACAATCTCTCACTGCTTTGGGCTTTTCCTTTACTAACACTACCTTATCAGTCGTTTCTTGCACTAACTCGGGTCCAAATCAAACTACTCTCCCAAATTCGATCCATAAAGTACAAACTCTCATCTCCTTTTCTTTCCATCTGTTGCTCTAAACCATGTAGCCTTTCTGCGAGTACGTTCTCTTGCTTGAACGCCTCACTTTGGGCTGCCAGTATCATTCCTCTTCCTCGTCTTGATTTCACTCTCTCCTTTCTACTCAATGCATCACCTACTATATTCGCTTTATCGGGGTATCACACAAATCATTCTTTAAAGTCTGAAAAGCCTCTTCTTGTTCTAAGCTCCACTCATACTTCTGATTCCTCTCAGTTAGGGAAGTAAGGGGGTTAAACAATAAAAAAAAAATCGTAATGAACGTCAGTAGTAACCCGCCAATCCTAAGAATAATCATCCAATTCCTCACTGCCTCACTCTTACTCGGGTCCACGTGATTACGTTATGGTTGACCACGTGATTAAGAAAATGCACTTCTTCCAACCAAAACTCACACTTAGAAAACTTAGCATACAACTTCTCCTTCTAAAGTGACTCCAATACTAACTTCAAATGAACTTCATGTTCCTCCTTCGACTTTGAGTAGGCCAGAATGTCATCAATGAATACGATGACAAACCTACCTAAGTATGGTTTGCAACCCGGTTCATTAAGTCCATGAAAATCGCTGGTGCATTGGTTAACCCAAAAGGCATAACCGTAGACTCAAAATGTCCGTATCTTGTTCGAAATGCGGCCTTTGGAATGACATCCTCATGCACTCGCAGCTGATGATATCTTGATCGAAAATCTATCTTTAAGAAAGGACACGCTCCTCGTAACTAATCAAATAAGTCATTAATCCTAGGGAGTGGATAACGTTTTTTTAACAGATAATTTATTCAACTCCCTATGATCAATACACATGCGAAAAGAACCATCCTTCTTCTTCATGAATAACACAGGTGCTCCCTACGGAAAGTGACTAGGCCATATGAAACCCTTGTCTTCCAACTCTTGAAGTTGTTCAGACAATTCTTGCATTTCCGAGGGTGCCAAATGATATGGGGACTTCGCGACTGGCGTCGCTCTAGGAACTAAATCTATACAAAACTCAATTTTTCGTTGCGGTGGTCATCGATAAGTCTTTCGGAACATATCAACAAAATCTTGTATGACAGAAGTATCACTCACTTTCGGTTCACCTACCTTCGTGTTCAATAAGGTTTTCGCGACTCCTTGAGTACATTCACCTTGAACCCGAAGTATCTCGTCACCTTCCAACTATATCCTAACCACCTTCTCATGACATACTGTAACACCCCCAAATTGGGTCGCAGCGGAATATGGGTCCGGGGCGTGTTACTTCATAGATCAAAAACACAAGATATATATAGAACGACTAAAAAGTCGTTTGAAAACGATACATTGGATTTAACAAAGTAATTGTTTACATAAGCCCGAAGCTTAACTTGTTCACTTGATCAAATACAAAGATTTTCAGCCCATAACAGATAGCAAAATGAAATACGACAAAATCTTTTATGCAAGACATCCAAATCAAAACCACCAATGTATCCATCGCACCTTGTGCTTATTGATCCCCTGAAAAACATTGCTTTAAAACGTCAACAATAATGTTGGTGAATTCATAGGTTTGATAAATCATATATTGTAGGACCACAAGATTTCCCAAGTGTATGATAATGCAACACAAATGCAGACATCTTATAAATGTAATTACGTTTTGACTCTAAGCTCATGTACTGAAGCTTGACGTGTTGATGTATTGAATACCAAATTAATGCCTACATTGCCCGAGAGTGGTGATTGTTTGATGTTTCTAACCCGCAACATCCTATATTCAGACATGGTATACAGTTCGTTTGTCCAGTGTGAGTGTGGGTGAGTGATAGCTATGAATTGCACTTACCTAACGGGGGTTTGTGGTTGTCAAACTCCAATTGATCGATTTATACATTAGTGCTCGAGGAAATTTAATCATGTTCCATGTGTTTGGGCAATACGCAGGTTTTGGAGTTTTATAGCTATTAGGCATACGCATATCTTATACTGACTGTTCGTTTTAATAGGGTGGAATTGGGGGTTTGATTGGGATGGGGAGGGGCAACTTATTTTTTACAGGTGGGGTTATTTTTTTTTATTTTTTGCTGGGTGTTTTGTGTTTTTAGGCAGGGAGTCGCTGGTTGATAAGGGGGTGGGGTGATCTGGTTTTTTGGGGTGTGTAGTTGTGGGGTTGGCTTTGGTTGGGTTGGAATTTTGGTTTATATTGTGTTGTTGGGGATTTTTTGGGGTTTCCTCCTCTGGTACTATCATGGGCGTGTGATATTTCGTTAGAGCCCGAAATAGAGTCGTTGGGTGGATTGGATTTGTTGGTTGGGGGGGTTGGTGCGTGGTATTTTGGTCCGTCGACTCGAGTGTGGTCTTGTGAGGTTGGTTGTGTGGTTGTGTGTGATGTGTTGTGTGGGTACGGGTTTGGTCGGTAGGTATGTATGAATTCGGTGTGGTGGTCAGGGTTGTTTTGGGTTGTGTAGATGTGCTGTTGGGGGGGTATGAGGTCGTGAGGGTGTTGTCAGGAAGTTGTGTGGTCTGGCGGCTAGCTAGCATAATTATTGTGGTCTGTCAATCTTGTCGTTTATCGATGGTGGTTGGTAAGGGTTGTTGTTGTGGGGTTGTGGATAAGTGTAAGGGAGGGTTTTCTTGGATGAGTTTAGGTGTTTAGGAGTGAGGGAGTTGTTTAGGTTGTTAGGAAACTTTCACTTTAAATCGTTTAATTATTTTTAATGAAAATTTCCAAAATTAACTCGTTTCGATCGTAACGCATATCCAGAGACGAAGGCTATTTATTCCATCATTATGAATCGACCTAGTAAATATAGTACTTTTGATAACCCATAAACATTCTATATAGCTCAATCAACAAACTAATGGTTATTTGCGTTTTAAAAATTTGTTTTATTACGATTTTAAATAGTTTTTAATTTACGTTTAGTTTATAACATGTCGTCGTAATAACTTTCGCGGTTTTAAGCCATTCTCGCGCTTCTCTTCTTATGTTCATCTTTTCGTTTACTTATTTAATAATTAAGACGGGTTTCGATTATTTGACATTTTTTCATTAATTTTTATCCCCTCTGTTTTGAACAGTTTAGTAAACTTTTACTGTTCATGACAGGACATTTTGAGTTTTATAAAATGTCGTATTATTTGTCGTCGTAGTAAAATAAAACCGTTATAAATGTGTGTTATTTGATTTCGTTATTTATAGCTCGTTATTTAATGATTCTTTCCGACGAGGGGACGTTCTCGTATTTGAAAAAGTTTCTAATATATTTATGAGGTTTTACAAAAAATAAGCCTTTCTGTCATTGAATAGTAACTTTTATAAAAATAGTTTTAATATAAAAGTATTATTTGTCAGTAAAACTCGCGAAAAATTACTAACTCGTTCGTTATTATAATTGAATATTTACGATGTCTTTTTCTTACTCATTTTGGAAATCCTAATACTAAAAATGTGTATTATTAATTAAAAATGTTAACCCTTGCTGTTTATAATTTTTATAAAAATGTTTTTTAAAATATACACTTTTTACGATTCGTTTTATTATTCGTTGATTCGCAATTTTTTTAACAAACGTATTTTTTAAATTATAATATATAATATAATACTTATGAAAGGGAAATTAAGAAGAGAAGATTACCAAGTTACCCTTGATAAAAAATTCACTCTCAAAAATATATATAATATATATAAATAATACGGTATATTTAAAACCGGGCAAGTATGATCACCAGGCGCGGTTCGTTTTTTTATCCCCAATGACTATGTGAAATTGATGAAACCACGTTTAGGATCGGAATCTCTGATTTGAATGATTGAATGAAAACAAAAATGTGTTGATTTGGAAAGATGATAAAAATAATATTTAAATGAACAATTAAACAAAACTAGGTCTAATGGTGCAAATTACCTAACAAACTAAACGGACGTTTTTTGTGACTAATCTGAAAAACAATTTAAATCGAAAAGGTTACACTTTCTACCCTGAGATTCTTCCGACGACAAACTAAGTCCATTGATTTAAGGCGAGATTTGAAAAAAAAAAAAGTGCTTAAAATAAAAAAAATTTGGAAAAAAAAAGAAATCAAGAAGCCACAGTTGTAAAGAAGCTTTTGGGAAAAACAAAATATTAATAAAAGCTTACTTGGGCTGATGATTTGAAAACTCAAAAATAAGCTCTCAAAGAGCCTTATTCTTTAAACTGTTACAGAAAAGGAGGGGCTTATCCCTTTGGTTTTAGAAAATAAGCTATAGAAAAACTTCAAAACTAGATCAAAATGAAAAAGGGAAAGCAGCAAGAAGTTCTAAAGGAGTTATTGATATGCTTAATTATAAATGAAAAGAATTAAAGCTTTCCTTAAATACTTTTATGCTACTCGAAAATGATCATGAATAAGCAAACTCAGGAAATTAAGCAAAGAAACACAATTCAAATAAGCTAGAGAACTAAATAAGCTGAACTAGACTTTGAAACTTAAAAGACAACTTAAACTACTTATTATCCATCTAAATAAGCTATAAAATCTAGACTTATAAGCTAATTTAACAAATTTAAATCCTAAAGATTCTAAGTACTGTTTTTGGATTTTCAGGTTTTTTTTAAGACTTTTGACAGCAAAAAATAAGCTAAGACAATAAGCTAGAAAACAAAATTGAAGACTTAAACTAAATTAAGATATATGAAAACTTAAATCCTACCGAATTTTATAAGCTAAATACTAAAATTACTGTTCTAAATTAAGCTGAGAACACAGCAGTACTAACTGAGGTTAGTACTGCTAGTGTAAAAATTCAACAGTACTTTTGAAGTAACTCTACTACTGATTGTATTTTGATTTTTGAAAACGTAATAAGTAATGAAATAAGCTAGAGAACTAAAACTAAATGTATAATAAGCTAAAGCTAAACTTAATCCTACTGAAATTAAAGCTAACAGTATTTAGCTTTGTGAAAGGCAAGATAGTCTAACCTTTTTAGTTAGTACTGATTTAGTGCTAAAGGTTCAGCTCTAGTACTATCTTAGGTTCTAGTACTGCTAGTGCAATTTTGAGACTGCACTAAACCAAACACTCCTTTACCATTTTTGACAGGGATTTAGAAAAGCTTTTTCTTTTAAGAGAAATTTGATGGAACTAAATACCTAAATACCAGATAAAAAACTAGTCTTTTAAAACATACTTAAGGCATCATGATTAAACAACTGAATAATTACTTAATCTAAGATCTAAACTATTTAAACTAATATTTTTGGATTTTATGAGTTTTTATGACAGAATTTCGATAGCTAAAGATCTATAACTACTTCTAAGCAAAAAAACAGATGAAAACAAACAACCTAAATACCCTTTTATTAAAAGAGAATTTTTTAAACATTACAAAGCAAAGAGAATAAGCAAATAAACAATATTAAGCATGTAAGCAAAAACTAAGCAATTAAAACTGAAATTAGAGAAGAATGAAAAGAGAAACTTACTTAATCCTTTAGCTAAACAAAAGGGACCAATTAAGGCAGCTACAAGCTCTCTAGCTTATGAATAAGCTAGAGTTTAAGTCCTTGGGATCTCTTCCAAGGTAAGATCCCCTTCCAAAAGCTTTAGATCCAATAAGATCCATGAAAGTTTTACAACTGATTGAAGGTTTAGACTAAGGTATTAATTTGAATTCGAAACAGCTCATATTTCAGCTTATGAGAATGGAAAGAGCTTAATTATGGAGCTTATTAGCTTATTGAAAGACAATATGACTGTAAAATGAGAGTTAGAAAACGAGATTTAGATATTTTAAAAACTGAATATCATTAATTGAAAAAACTGATTACAATACTTGAAAAGAAAAATTACATTTAAGAAAATTACGAATTTAAGCTAGAAATAACTAAAAACTAAAATTTACTCCTAAAACCTAGATGGTGTGTGTGTGAGACGTGAGGTCTTTTTATAGTGCCCAGCATGAAGCTTTCTGGACCTTCTTGCCTTGGCCTCTCCAAACTTTCAATCTCTGCCATTCATTGTTTTAATCATTTGAGCTTCATTCGCTGGACGTTTTGTATCAAGATGTGGACACTGAGGTTTGCAGCGTTCGTCTTCCCTTGATGTGACGTTATGTGTTGTTTTCGTGAGTAAATTAGCCAAAAATCCCACCACAATTTGTGCCTTTCTTTTCTTTGATACGTGGCCCTTGTGCTTGAATGAGGATAAGTAACTCTTGATAAGGACTAATTTGCCCCTTCATTTGTGCTTGTGCATTCCTTGAATTTGACAAAACGCACCCTTAATTTTGATTGCCCCTTGTTTTACCATGGGGGTGAAAGGAAAAGAAGTCGATGATAGTGTAAAAGAAGTTCCGCTGCGTTTTTGACTGTTAAAAATTTTGTTGATCTTTGGAAGGTTTACACATTTGGTCCTTGTCTTTCTTTCCTCTCTTTCAAGTAATAAATGACTTTCGGAAATTGCAAGAATGGCCCTTGTAGATGAAAATTGGCTAAGGCTTTGGATCTTTGGCTTCGGCTTTGTACTCTTCTGATTCTCGTGTCCGTGCTTGCTCGCTTTTGACTGTTTTCTTGTGATTTTTGACTTATCCATACCTGCACACACAAAACACAAATACAAGCATATTTTTGCCATTTTTGGGTTGTTTTGGGTTTAATTGGGTTATTTTAGGTATAAATGGATATGTGTATTTTACACTTATCAAAATTCCCCAAACTAAACGATTGTGTGTCCTCACGCAATAATCACATGCCTTATAACCAAATACCTCGAAAATTCCCCAAACTAAACCTTTGAAAAGTAGCAAAGATTTTTGTTTGAGAGAGTTAAGAGATCACAAGTTATAAAACACCCGACTTCCCATTTTCTAAGATTTTTCTCTTTTTATGATTTTTCTAACTACAACTTATTTGTGTTGACATGATGTATTGTTTTCATTACCTCATTGGTAACTTTTAGGATCATAGAACAAAAAGCACAATTAAGTGTCTAAAAGATAACTTCATCATCCCCGATTTTTCACTTTTCCCATGCTAAGCTTAAAAATAAGATCACTGTTAATTACAAGTCATGACACTAACACTACTCATAAATACTAATTGTGTACTCACTTTTCCTCCCACAAATCCTACTTTTGTATCTCAAGATTTTACTTAAGTCATATACCCGAAGGCTCTTTAAGACTTTTGTTTCGATACTTATTAATCCATAAATAAAGGTATGGTTAAGAACGCAATAATTATCTCCCTAGCCCTCTTCAAAAGATCAAATGTTATCAAGAATAAAGTCCACATCGAGGCAACCAAAATTTGGCTTTTATTAGGCTACTCAAGCAAGGCACCATTCATGTCATATACCCTTAGGCTCTTTAAGACAAGAATGAACCAATCTTATTTGCACCATATACCCTTAGGCTCTTTAAGGTACAAAGTCAAGAGACTGAAAAATAATCAAAAAAAGAGTGAGAGAGAGGGGGTGGGGGGGCAACTTATTAAATCCCGTCAGTCCTTTGTAGGCTACTAACATTGGCCTAAGCTCTCCGACACGATGTAGCAAACATATTCGCCGACTTGGATTATCATAAGTTAAAACGGTGCCTTTTATCTCGAAGCCATATCGATAGACGAGTCGACAAGGGTTATTCTACTTTATTAGACACCGGACTCTACCTTATATGAAAAACTCCAAACATCGCCACGCCTGCTGACAAGGATAAAGTAATCTGGCAGAGATACTTATTTATTTATTATTTTTGTATTTTTAAGCCAAATTAAGTATTCCTGATGTGTACTCATCCTAATCACAAATGAACTAAAGAAAAATTCTATTAGCTAATTATTAACCAAAATCCTACAACTCTATTTAGTCTATGAAAGTGAAAAAAGCTAATGGGAGAAGAAAAAAGCCACATTTTTAAATATGAGCTGAGGAGGAAATCCAACTATTCTACGTTTAATGTCATGACTTATAAATAACACTATCATTTCTTGTTCTTTGCAAGAGAAATTTGCAAATGCTTAACCTATATAAAATCCAACTTAGCATATTTTAAATCTACTTGAGATTAGCACAAGTCTGCGCAGCGCTTACTAACGATTCAAGTCTAGATTGATTAAAGTCTACATGAGATAGGCACAACTATCATCATTAATTGTTTAGGAGAAAGAGAAAGCTAGAATTAAAGTATGATCGGGCGGTCAAAAATTATTCTTATTCTTACCAACGGAAAAAACCTACATTCCATGTCTTACATATTTTTTTTTTTTTAGAATTTTTACCTAAATATAAACAGACTGGGAAAAATTTAAAATTTGCTCATTATTTTGTGTGGGAGGAACCCCGGGTACGTGAGAACAAAACAATAAGCAAGCAACATCAAATCGATAGATTCCCTTCCCCAAACTAAAACGAAACATTGTCCTCAATGTTTAAAGTCAGGTTTCTACGTAGATCTAAGCCGTTTATGAAGTATGCAAAGATAAACGTTAATCGATAATGATGAAAGGATATGGATCTCCCCAAACTAATTTCACACAAAAGATGAGAAGCTCGAGTTGAACGGGAAACAAACCCGGACACGAGAGGCTTCAAAGAATTTGTTGGGAGAATCCTGCATAAATCACAACAAACAAGCAACAAACATCGAGAAATCGGAGAGAGTACAAGCCTCTCTCAACACAACACATTAGATAAGAAAATAGAAAGGATAAGCATGGGGTGAACTCCCACGAAGCGGCTTGTTTTTGATCACCGAGTTGCAAGCTCAACTCGATCCCTGAATTCAGTTGTCCTTAGGGAAAGTCTGGAGATCCGGAATAACCAATGGTGGTGTATCCCCTCCATAGTAGTGCTTTAAACGGTGGCAGTTTACTTTGAAATTAGAACCATCGGCATGAGACAACTTGGCAGTGCCATAAGGATAAACTTCCGGTTGTTTTTGTGAAAGGTCCACCGACCATGTGGATTTGAGTACTTTCCAGAGTAAAATCTTTAATCGGGAGTTGAACAGAAGGACTTGATCACCAACATTGAAGATTCGGTTCTTTATCTTGGAATCGTGTAGTTCTTTGTCGTCTCCTTGTAGATTTAATGACATTTCATTAAGCTTGATCACGAAGCTCGCTAAGTTCTTTGAGTTGAAGCTTTCGATGATAGCCCGCGGTCTTTAGAGGAAGTTTTGGCACTGCTTGAGAGCCCAATATGCTTGTGTTCTAGCTCAACTTGGTAAAGTGAACGCATTTCCTTAGGACTAACTTATACGGAGTACATCCAATAGGAGTCTTATAAGCGGTTCTAAAAGCCCATAATGCTATCATCTACGCGTTTGTCGCCTACCATGAGGCACGGTTTTCTCCTACCGTCCTCTCCAAAATTCTTTTAAGACCTCGATTCGTGACTTCAACTTGACCACTCGTTTGAGGGTGGTAAGGAGTCGAAAGACGATGGGTGACACCATATTTAGACATAACTCTATCAAATTTGTCGTTACAAAAATGGGTCCCACGATCGCTTATGATTGCTCTCGGAGCACCGAATCGGGAAAAAAGGGATTTTAAGAACTTAACAACTACCCTAGCATCGTTGGTGGGGAGCGCTTTCGCTTCAACCCACTTGGAAAGATAGTCGACGGCTACTAGAATATATTTGTTACCCCTAGACGACGGAAAAGGTCCCATAAAATCAATTCCCCATAAATCGAAAATCTCACAAACTTGGATTACATTTTGAGGCATCTCATCATGTTGAGAGATTTTGCCTTGTCTTTGACAAGCATCACAAGTTTTGACAAATTCGTAGGCATCCTTATAATGTGCTAGGCCCATATAAAAACCGGATCAAAAATCTTACTTGGCAGGTAAAGTTGGCCTCCGTAGTGTCCCCCGGTGGGGTCCAACTGTTGACGTGATTCGAGAATTTTGAGGCTTCTTTAGCCATTACACACCTTCGGATTTTTGATCCGCACAAGTCTTGAAAAAGAAAAGGGTCATCCCAAAATAATGTTTTACATCTTTTAAGAACTTTGTTTTTCTCTTGAGCGTCATTTCCTTTTTTATTGAATTTACCCTGCGTCGGTTGTTAGCAAATGTACGGCGTACCACGGGGGGGTACTTTGGTCTTTGTAGTTAACACACTTAAAGTCTCAAAAGAAAAGTCTCTGTAATTCGTTTTGGATCAAATAATATTTCTCTTAAGGTTTTCAAGACGAGAGAGGTGTTCTGGTGCATAGTTTTAAGCTACCTTGGTATCGATAAACCTTAAAATCAAATTCTTGAAGAGTAAGACCCACGACAGGCAATCTTGCTTTGGCGTCTTTCTTGTTGAAAAGGATATTTCAAGCGGACTAGTGTTCCGTTTGGGTTTTAAAACAACACTCTTGTTCATGTTTAAATTTGATCGAAACTTCTGAAAGCATAATACAACTGAATGCATCTCCCTATCTCTGTTGTTGTTTAATCGTTTTCTGCTCTCTGTTCAGTGTCTTGCTAGCGTAATGAATTGGTCGGAAATGCTTCTCAATCACTTTGTCCTAGGACCGCACCTATTGCATAATCACTTGCATCGAACAGGATTTCAAAGGTATGTTCCCAAAATTCGGAGCAATGAGAATTGGAGCTTCGGTCAACTTTTTTTTCAAATGTTTGAATGGCTAGAAGGCCACAATTTTCTGATAATATGAAGGGAGTGTTCTTTTCTCTAAGAGATGGGTCATGGGATCGAGAGATTTTGAAAAGTCTTTGAGAAATCTTCCGATTGAATCAAGCATGCCCGAGATAACTTCGAATTCCTTTGTCCGGTTCGTGGATGACGGAGCTTAGAAATTACTCAAACTTTGGCTCCCTTATCGACTCTCAATTCCTTTTTCTTAGAGATCTTATGTCCCTAAAAACCAATGCTTCTTTAACATGAAATGGCTCTTTTCCCAATTTAGTGCTAATGTTGTGTCTTCTACACCTTTTATGCATCTTTTATCTAAATTGGCAAGACACGAGGGAAAAGAATCTCCAAAAAACTGAGAAATCGTCCATAAAAAAACTCCATTGTTTTCTCTATATTGTCGTTGAAAAAATTGGCCATCATACAACGTTGGAAAGTTCCTGGACGCATTGCACAAATATCCGAATGGCATACGACGGTTTGCGAAAGTTCAGTCCTATGGGCAGTAAATGTTGTTTTCTCTTGATCTTTAGGTTCATTGGTGAAATTTGAAAATACCCAGAAAAAACCATTTCTAAGAAACAATAAATATCGTTTGACGGCTAATCGCTCTAACATTGTGTTCCAATGAATGGTAACGGAAAAATGGTTTTATTTACAAGTTGCTTCGTTTAACTTTCGATAATCATCAAACTCTCCATCCCGTAACTAATTTGTAGTGGTGGCACCAGCTAATTTTCTTCGTTCTGTGACAAGGTCATCATACCACCTTTATTAGGAAAATACTAAATGACAGGACCTAACCCCTTGGACTATTCGATATCGGTTAATAAAATCCCGTGTCAAGAAGTGTTTTTTATTCTTTCTTGATGACGTCTTGGATTTTAGGGTTTACCACATCCTTTGATGTTGCACTGAAGGTTCGTAATCATCTTTAAAAGGGATTATGTGAGATGCAAAATTCTGATGGTTCTATGCCTCGGATAATCAGGAAGTTTCCAAGCAATTGCTTGTTTTTGGGTTTTAAGAACATTAATGAGGGCGGTTTTTTCATCTTTGCTCAAATCTTTTGAAATTAGGACTGGAAGTTTTGTTTTTTTCCTACAAAAGCATAATCGAGATTGCAGGCGGTAACTCTTTAAGCTCGACTTCGGGTATTTCATCTTTTGGTTCTGTGAAGACTCTTTTGGTTTAAACAACTTTAAGATCTTTGTGAATTCCGGGTGTGTAATCTCCTTAGTCCTGGGAAGGTAATGGATCATTGTTGAGAAGCTGCCTTCGAGATGAGTCCATGTCACCCTCGGGGTCGTAGTATGTGCATTGAAAAACTGGTGGAAACTGGTTCATCATCGATTGCTATGAAAGCATCGGCTTCTTCAAAGAGTAGAAAATCACTTTCATCAAAAGGAGTGAGTGTTGGAGATGAAGTAGAAACAATCGGATCGAAGTATGGAGAAGGATTGTTGTAAGCAACAGAATCGGAAAATCCAAGTACTTCTTGTGAGTATTCTTCACAAAGAGGACATTCAATTAGATCAACTTTCTCAACGATTCGAGTTGTTGTTACGAAATGGAAGGAGCATCACCACATTTAAGGGTTAACGATTGATCATCATTTATAAGAGTAATCTCTCCCTCGTAAAAATGACTTAAGCATGAGCCGTCCTAAGAAAGGTCGACATTTATCACTCCGAGTATCAATGGTACTCGAGATCGGCTATAAAATCTATATAAATATATAAAAAACAAAAGAAAAAAATTCAAAAATTAGATTAATAATACAAATAATAAAATAAAATTTAGAACAACGGAAGTCCGGAGGAAAGTAAAAAACTTTCCTACTTTGACAAAAGGACATTTTCAGCTACACCGGTTGGTTGGAAATTTGTACGGTGGGCCAAATTTAATACATTTTTGTTTCGGTTAGGGCCTGAGAGTTGAACGCTTTTTTCCAAATGGATAAAGGCATGAGATTGATACTAGCACCTAATCTGGCAAGAGCTAAGTAAACTATCGAACTCTGAAAAATCACATGAAATGAGAAATCGACCGGGGGGTCACCATAGCTTTTCTGGAAGCTTTTTTTTAAGGACACCGACTACAATTTTCCTTCTACAAAAAAAAAAATTGTTGTTTTGGTTAATTGATCAACTTGTCTTTGTTTTTAAGCATCTTTTTAATCATCGGGCAAACTTTGGCATGCTGAATAAGAGCATCGTGAAACCTTAGCTCAAAATGATGATTACGAAAAATTTCCATTAAACTTTGAAGCTAGGATATCATCCTTTTCACGAATCTTTTGTTTGTTGAGTCTTGATGGGTAAGGCAAATTAGGTTTGGTTTTATTGGCAATGAAAGAAGGCTCTTCGATTGGTTCTTTGTCTTTGGGTTGTTCTTGGACGAATGGAGGAGGTTGGATGTCTTCGGTGCTCGGTAGCTCCGTATCCTTTGTCACCTCACTTTCCTTTTCCACCACCGGCGGTGGAATCGGAGGTCCATCGTATGAGATACCACTACGAGTAGTAATTGCCTTGGCTTCATTTCTTAGGTTTGGAATGGTATTGCTTGGTAAAGAACTTGAAGCTTGGTTGGTACTGCCTAAATCATCAAACTTGGTGCAAAGGCTTGTTAACAAACTTGTAACATTTGCCATTTGATTTTGCAATCCTTGATTTTGATTCTGCACATTCTTCAATATTGCATCGTTTGCTTTAACGTAGCTTTCAAAATCTGTTTTCAAAACACTGTTTGTTGGAGGTTGGTAAGGTAAAACTTGATTGATTTGTGGTTGATTGGTTGGTGTTTGGTATGGTGGAGCTTGATAAACTTGTTTTTTGGCGGTTTTGATTAAAAGTTTCATCCACGGTTTTGGTTTGAATTAGAATTGGTTCCTTGGTACGGTTTTGGTTGGTTCGGACATTCGGCTGTGATTGAAACGCCGGTGGTCTCATTTGACTTGCCAAACTTGGAAAGGTTGGTTTCTTTGTGAAAGAAAATTACCAACCAGCTGCGGTTTGTTGAAAATTGTTGGATATTGGTCATGAAAAACGGGAAAATCATTTTCCATTTCGGAGTTTACGGACAAAGGGTAAAATGGTGATTTGATCCACAGTGACACTACTTCTTCAACTGCTTAACGGTCGTGCAGGAATAGTACAAACTAAAGATTTCATTAGATTAAACACTTTGATTCATCTTGTTTAGTCATCTTATCCTCGAGGAGAAGCGGCTATTTGTTGCATATCGAAAAGAATTATTGAGATATGAAGGAATTAGAAAGAAGAAGCATCCGTACTCCACTCTGGATCTTAGCTACACGACTTCTGGAAGTAACGAACTTGTGACTTGCTTTCAATAATCGCTAACTTCTTTATTGAGGCATCTAGTCTAAGAAATTGCCAACATTGCTGCAGAATTCTAAGGCATCTTGATCGTTGAATTTCAAAGAATTATAAAAAGTATCGAGTTGGTGTAGTTACGAGAAGCCATGGTGAGGACATTGACGAAGGAGTCCTTTAAAACGTTCCCATGCTTCATTAAAAAGCCTTCGTTTGTTTTTATGATAAAAAAATAAATGATCGCATTCCGATAGTTAAGTGGTTTTTGAAGGTGGGAAGTATTGGTTTTTTTAATTTTGAAACAAGGTCGTCCCATGTGAGAATTGATCTACGGTGCGTTCCTTGTCTAACCATCTCGGGCTTTCACGTCTAGGAAAAAGGAAAAAGCAAAAGCTTTATCGAAGTGTTCGGAAACTTCTGGGAGATGTCTAAACGTTGAATGACCTTGTTAAAAAAATCGAAAGGTGATTGTGGGGATTCTTGTCTACCCGTAAAAACTTATTACTTTGCCACAAGATTGATTAACGGTTGCTTAAGCTCAAATTATTAGCATTAATTGGTGGGAACAATCTATAGCATCTTCATACCCTGGATGGGATGACTTGTTACATTTCAGGCAATCGTCCGATTGTCGGCTATTGGAACAACGTTTTGTTCAACAATTGGATCAACCGGAAAAGTTTTTTGTTGACGACGTCTACGAGATTGCGAACGAGTGCGCATAAAAAGAAATACTAACAATTTAAAAAGCAAAACTTTACACTAATATTTTTTTTAGCAATGAATTTTAACGGTTACACGAAAGAGACTTAAACCAATTAATCAACTACTTCACGGTAGCTCTCGAAAATTGCTTTTCAAGGTGAGCCGTACTTGGTAGAGACACAAAAGGCAAGTGTTAAATCTTTGATTACGGATGGGAACAATTGCAAGTTCACCGGAAATTGAAATGATAATATCTCAATGGAAGATATTATATGTTGGTGTTCGATTACCAACTTTGTTTATTTTATTTTCTTTTTTTTAAAGGACAAATTTTTTATGTTTTTGATTTTTCTATATTTTAATCTTTTACTTATACTAAAAAGAAAAGGAAAATATTTTTTACTTTTTTATATTTTATGATTTTTTTTACTTTTGAATTTAAAACAAGAATAAAACTTTCGAGGACGAAAGGATCTTCAAACCAAATCAACAAACACAAAACGTGAAAGGGAATCAGTAAAACACTAATCCCCGGCGATACGCGCCAAAAACTGATTCGCAATTTTAAACTAACGGGACTATATATATATATAATATAATACTTAAGAAGAGAAATTAAGAAGATTACCAAGTTACCCTTGATAAAATTCACTCTCAAAAATATATATAATATAATATAAAATACGTATATTTAAACCGGGCAAGTATGATCACCCGGGTCGTTATCCCCAATGACTAGTGAAATTGAAACCACGTTTAGGATCGGATCCTGATTTGAATGAAACAAAAATGTTTGATTTGGAAAGATGTATAAAAATAAAATTTAAATGAACAATTAAACATAAACTAGGACTAATGGTGCAAAAAACCTAAGAAACTAACGGGGAAACTAACAAACTAACGGAGGGACTAACTGAAAAACAATTAAAATCGAAAAGTTACACTTTCTACCCTGAGAATCTATCCCGACAACAAACTAAGGCCCGAATTAAGGTGAAATTTGAAAAGTGCTTAAAATGAAAAACTCAAAGAAGCAAAGTTGTAAAGGAAGACAGGGGGAACAAGATTAATAAAGGCTACTTGGGCTGAAACTCACAAATAAGCTCTCAAAGAGCTTATCTTTAAACTGTTACAGAAAGGAGGGCTTATCCCTTGGTTTTAGAAAATAAGCTATAGAAAACTCAAAACTAGATCAAAATGAAAAAGGAAAGAAGTTCTAAAGAGCTTATGATATGCTTAATCTATAAATGAAAAGAAACTAAAGCTTAAACTACTTTTATGCTACTGAAATTGATCATGAAATAAGCAAACTCAGGAAATAAGCAAAGAAACACAAACTTCAAATAAGCTAGAGAACTAAATAAGCTGAACTAGACTTTGAAACTTAAAAGACAACTTAAACTACTTATTATCCATCTAAATAAGCTATAAAATCTAGACTTATAAGCTAATTTAACAAATTTAAATCCTAAAGATTCTAAGTACTGTTTTTGGATTTTTAGGTTTTTTACGACTTTTGACAGCAAAATAAGCTAAGACAATAAGCTAGAAAGCAGAATTTAAGACTTAAACTATATTAAGCTATATGAAAACTTAAATCCTACTGAATTTTATAAGCTAAATCCTAAAATTACTGTTCTAAATTAAGCTAAGAACACAGCAGTACTAACTGAGGTTAGTACTGCTAGTGTAAAAAGTTCAGCAGTACTTTCACTTGAAAGTACTGCTGATGCAATTTGGTTTTTTTTAAGAACAAAATAAGCAATGAAATAAGCTAAATAATGAAAACTAAAACTAAATTCTTAATAAGCTAAAACTAAACTTAATCCTACTGAAATTCTAAGCTAACAGTACTAACTTATGGTTAGTACTGGTAGTGTAAAGGCTCAGCAGTACTAACTGAGGTTAGTACTGCTAGTGTAAAATCAAGAGTGCACTTAAACCAAACACCCTTTTTGACTATGCAGATCTTGAGGAAATAATTTTTTTAAGAGAAATCTAATCGAACAAAAAACTAAATACAGATTAATAATTAGCTTAAAAACAAAACTTTAACAATCATGATAAAACAATTGAATAAGCAAAATTCTATGATCTTAACTAATTAAAACTCATATGTTTTTGGATTTTTATGAGTATTTATGACAGAAATTAATAACTAATGATCTATAACTATTTAAGCAAAAACAGATAAGGACAAACAACTAATAAGCAATATAAGAGATATTTTTAGAAACTAATAAGCAAAGAGAATAAGCAAATAAGCACAAATAAGCATTATTAAGCATATAAGCATTAACTAAGCAATTAAACTGAAACTTAGATTGAAGATTGAAAAGAAACTTACTTATCCTTTAGCTTAACAAAAGGAACCAATTAAGGCAGAGCTACAAGCTCCTTAGCTTATTAATAAGCTAAGGTATAAGTCCTTGGGATCTCTTCCAAGTTAAGATCCCCTTCCAAAAAGCTCTAATCCAATTAGATCCATAATAGATTTAACTGATTAAACTGATTTAAGGTTTAGATAAGGTTAATACTGAATTCAAACAGCTCTATTTCAGCTTATAGACTAAAAGAGCTTTAAATGAGCTTATTGAGATAATATGACTTAAAATGAGAGCTTAGAAAACGAGATTTAGAATACTAAATACTGAATTTCATTAATTGAAAACTGAATTACATTACTAGAAAAGGAGATTACAAAAGCATTTAAGGACAATTACGAAATTAAGCTAAAATTTTCTAAAAAGAAAGATAAAAAGAAGACTAAAAAAGATCCCCCCGGTGTGTGTGAGAATGAGGCCTATTTATAGTGCCAAGCTGAAGCTTCTAGGACCTCTTGCCTTGCTCTCCAAACTTTCAATCTCAACCAATCATTTCTCCAATCATTTAATTATCAATTGTAGCCGTTGGATCAAATTGTGTATATCTAAGGATCGCCAGCGTGTCATTCTCTTGATGTGACATTTGTGCTAGTTTTGTGAGTGTTTTAGCACAAAAACCCACATAATTTTGTGCTTCTTTCATTGTTGACGTGGCTCTTCTTG
>BQNB010064278.1:0-29365 GCA_026074375.1 Tanacetum coccineum
GAGGTCGTTTAACCCCCTAAATCATGCATTTATGCCCAAAATAGGTACTTTATCGTTCCCTTTCAGGTATTCAGCATTTGGAGGAAATACACGTGACTTGGGTTCATTTGGAGAAGAAACGAACAAGACTACGGACCTACACCAACATCTCTCAAGAATTTCTACAATGTCTTATCCTGTTTTACATTCCTTCTGTGCTGTTTTCCAGCTATATTTTAACGTGTTCCCCTTGATTGCTATGCTCATTTTTATCTTGTGTATTTGTTTGTTTCTTAAGCCGCGACAAAGGTGTGTGTACCAATGCAGAGTATTGGCCAACTCTTTGCGTATTAAGCATACATTCTTTGACAATTTATATTTGAATCTTTAAGCAATTCTTGAGCCTTTGCAACATGTGTGCTACATTTTGCATGTTATTATCTCCATCCGGTGTAGCTATTCATCGAAGAGTTTGTTTTAGAAGAGAGGGGGCTTTTACTCCTTCCCTTCTGTGGCGAATTTACTTGTTGCCTCGCCCCTCTTTCCTAGGTTGTAATAATTTTTAGTATGTGCTATATATCTCGTCCGGATGTAGCGAACCATCTGACGTTGTGTTTGCTACACACGTTACTATGACACAATAAAATTTCAATCCTTTCCAAATATAGCAAATTCATACATTGTCCATGTTACTTCCGGAGTTAGTTTTTCATATCTTGCTCGTTCGGAGGGTTCAATAACGTCTACATTTCTCTTTTTTACATGTAATACTTCCGGAGGTTACTATAATGCCAAGTTCTTGGTATTTCTTTTCGTCCATGTTGCTGAGCTTGTAGGCTCCTGTCCCATATGCTTTAGTGACCTTGTGTGGTCCTTCCCACTTAGGGCCAAGCTTGCATGTGCTTTCTACCTTGGATACTTTGTTTTTTTCTGAGGACCAACTTTCCTATAATAAATTGTATGTGATGTACTCTCTGATTAAAGTACTTCTCCACTTGTTGCTTACGCCTTGCTTCCCTTATTACTGCGATCTCTCGCCTTTCTTCCAGGAGATTTAGGTTTAACCTTAGTTCCACATCGTTCTCTTTATTATCCTTTTGAGTTGTTCGTCATGTGGGCATACCTATTTTCGCTGGAATGACTGCTTCGGTGCCATATCCTAAACTGAATGTGGTTTCCCTATTGCTCGTTTCTGGCATTGTTCCGTGGGCCCAGAGCATGTTCGAAAGCTCCTCTACCTATCGTGCTCCCTCTTGGTGTAACATTGTCTTGATCCCTTGCATTATGCTCCGGTTTGCTCGTTCTACAGCTCCGTTTACTTGTGGGTGGTATACAGACATGGAGATGACTTTTATCTCTAGGCCCTCTGCCCAAGATTTAAATGGTTCGTTGATCAGCTGGGTTTCTTTGTTTGTAATGATGGTAGCCGATACTTCAAACCTGCACACAATCTTATCAAAGGTAAAAATTTTGACCTGCCTCCTCGCTATGCTAGCTACTGGTGTGGCCTCTAGCCATTTGGTGAAGTAATCAATTGCAACTATCAGATACTTCAGTTTCCAAAGTGCTTTCGGAAGAGGACCAACGATGTCCATTCCTCACTTTCTGAAAGGCCATGTTGATGTCACCGAGGTCATATCGTCTTTTGGCAGCCTTGGTACTACAACATATGTTTGACATGCGTCACAACTTTTGATTTCATTGTTGGCATCTCGATGCATACTTGGCCAGTAATACCCCGCATTTATTGCTTTGTGTACTACTCTTCTTGGACCGTCGTGCATTCCACAAGAGCCCATGTGTATCTCCCTAAATACATAGTATGCTTGCAACGGACCTATGCAGCGTAGTAGTGGTCCTAGATAAGATTTTTGATACAACGTCCCGTCCTTTATGACATAATTATTTATCTTCTCTCTCAGGGTTCTTGCTTTGGTCGTATCATCCGACAAGGTTCCTTTCTCTATGTATTCTCTTATTGGGGTCATCCACATTCTTCCCTCTTCTTCTACTACCATGTTCACTTTGGCTATGTCCACCAATCTTTAGTTAAGTTCTTCCACGAGCACTTCTTTTGTCAGATTATCGAATTGGACTGCTGCTAGCTTACTTAATGCATCAACATTCTTGCTTTGTTCACTTGGTATGTGGCTGATTTAAATTTTGTCGAATCAAGTACGACCTTTAGGACCTTTTCCCTGAACTTCTTTGTATTCTCAACTCGGGCTTTGTATGAGCCTTCAACTTGGCTTGCCACCAACTTCGAATCTACAAACGCATGCACATTTTTTACCTTTATTCATGTCGCTATTCTTAGCCCTGATAATAGAGCTTCATAATCCGCATCGTTATTTGAATTAACAAAGTTAAATCGGAGGGCGTAGGAGTACTCCGTACCTTCTGGGTCAATAAAGATAAGACCTGCTCCGGACCCGTAATCATTGGAGGCCTCGTCGGTGTAAAACTTCCATGCCTCTGCTTCAGGCATGGGGTCCAGGTTTGTTAGGGTTTCCCTAGCCTTTGAAGATTCAGGAGCTTCTTTCGAGTCGTGAACTTTCTCGTGGACTTGGTTGTCACCTGCTACTGTATTAGCTAGGAAGTCAGCCAAGACTTGTCCCTTTATCGCACTTCTCGGAGCATATGATATGTCATATGCTCCTAACTCTACTGCCTATTTGACCAGCCTTCTTGATGTCTTTGGGCTATTCAGAATCTGCTTTATGGGTTTGTGTGTGAGGACCTTGATTGCATGAGCTTGGAAGTACCTTCTTAATCTTCTAGCTGCGTGCACTAATGCCAATGCCAGATTCTCCATCGGAGCATAGTTTACCTCTGCTCCTTACAATGATCGGCTTACGTAGTGGATCGGCATCTGCTTTCCATTTCTTTCAACGAGGAATACGACACTGACTGCCTCGTCAGCTGCAGACAAGTGCACTATTAATTCCTCGTCTTTCATGGGAGCAGTGAGCGTTGGCAATTCTACCATTGATATTTTCATGGCTTGAAAAGCTTCTTCTGTGGATTCTGTCTAGCAAAAGTATTTTTTGTTGGTACACTTTTTGAGCGTGTATAGGCATGGGATAACTCTTTCAGCAGATTTAGATAGGAACCTATTTAATGCGGCGAGCTTGCCACTTAGGCTTTGTATCTGCTTAAGGTTACTTGGAGAAGGCATGTTCATCACAGCCTTGATTTTTTTTGGGTTTGCCCTGATTCCTTCGGAGGTTACTATGTATCCTAGGAATTTACCCTCTTCTATTCTGAACGAGAACTTTTTTGGGTTTAGCTTCATGTTTACTTTTTTGGGGGTCAATAATGTTTCTTCAACGTCCTGGATTAAATCTTACTCCGTCTTAATCTTGATGACCATATCATCCACATATGTTTCCAAGTTCCTACCTATCTGCCCTTCAAATATGGTGTCCACTAGTCTCTGGTAGGTGGCTCCCGCATTCTCAGCCCGAAGGGCATTTTTGTGTAGCAAAAACTCCTTCATCAGTGTGAAACTCTGTTTTCTCCTCGTCCTTTTTAAACATATGTATCTGATGATACCCCTTGTAAGAATCTAAGAAACATTTGTATTTAAATCCTATTAGAGATTCGATCTTCCAATCTATTTTAAGTATAGGGTATAGGTCTTTGGGACAATCCTTGTTTAGGTCCTTAAAGTCGATGCACATCCTTCAACTACCATCCGCCTTCTTGACCAGGACCGAGTTAGCAACCCAGCTGAGGTATCGTACCCGCTTTACTATTTTGGCCTTAAGCCACTCTTCTACTTCTTGCTTGACTACCTTTCTTCTATCCATGGTCAGGCTTGTCTTCTTCTATACCATTGGCTCTATATGTGGGTAAGTTTTCAACGTTTTTATTTGCTCCGATCATGTTCGCAAAAGTTCATGCGAAAGCTTCGGCGTGTTTGCGCAACGTTTTTATTTGCTCCGATCAGGGTTCTAAATAGCGCGCTATAGCGGCGCCATAGCGCGAAGCGTGGTCTCCACGTTACGAAACAGGCCAAGGCGTCGTCTCTAGGCGTGGCGTGCAATATAGCGTCATATAGCGTGATAAAGCGCGCTATAGCGCATAGCGTGGCGAATTTTTTTTGAAGTATTTAAGGGATTTTCTAAAATTTGAGATTTATGCTTGGATTTACTAATATTTTGGATTGATGCTTGAATTTAATAATATTTACTACTCATATTATTCTAAACTATGATATAATCTATAAATCTATAAATATTTTTTGCCGCCTTAAGTCACGCCTTAAAAACGCCATGTCGCTACGCCTCAAGCTAAAGCTTAAGGCTTGGCTATGCCGCTACGCCACGCTTCACGCTATTTATAACCTTGGCTCCTATCGACATTCTGTGTATAAGCTTCCCTCGATGGTAATGAGTTGGTCTGAGTGGTCGTTATTAATCAATACTTTCTCTAGTGGCATGTCTTCTTCAGAGGCCTTCGTAGGCTCATCCGACTCTTCCCTTTCTACCTTTAAAGTAACATCTTTTTCCGATGACGGAGAAGGTTCAGATTCTTCCTGATGCTTGTCCTTCGGAGGTTCTTCTTTCTAAATATGCGTCTTTCCTTTACCTGAAGCCTCGTTTGGTTCAGACGCCCAAATTCGAGGGTGTGTGATTCTTTCTTCTAGAATAGGTCATTGTGCCTTTCTAGTCCTTCAACATTCCCGGTGGGCCTCTCTGTTGGTCACCATGCTGGCTATCCCGTTGACGGCTGTGAATTTTATCATTGAATGGATTGTGGATGCTACCGCTCCCAGGCTTCTCATCCCTGTTATCCTAGTATTACATTATAAAGGAATGGCATTTAACCATTGCGAATTCAATCACGACTGTTCGGATCCTGTCTTGTTCCTCCATGGTCACACTCAGATCTATTACCCCTAGCGGGTAATTTTCCTCGCTTGAGAATCCCACTAACGGTACTTTTGACCCCCTTATTTTTGCTCTTGTATCGGGTCCTAAATTTCTGAAGCAATGCTCGTACATGACCTCAGAGGAGCTTCCTCCATCAACGTATATCCTATGGACCTGGAAACTCTCGAGATATGCCTCCAAGATGATGGGGGATTCGACTAGCCGATACCTTGGTACGGACGGAAATGATATTTCATTGTCCATCTACTGCTCTATTTTCTCGTACGGTATTTTTCTGTACCCATTCCCCTGATCTTTCCTACGGCTGCTATATTTTCCCAGTTAAGAGTGTTGTTCTTCCCTGACGTCGCTGGGGCATGCATGTACTTCCTTTTGACCAGACTTTCTTTGTTTACGCATAGGGCGTTTCCTAGATCCCTACGTTTCTTTTTTCAGCAGATGCCGCTTCTCACAAGCGTATTGACAGGGTACCTCTTATCACGTTTCATTCCTAGGACTTTTATAAACGTTGGGTTTTTGTATTATGGTTCGATGGAGAAGAGGTTGGCATTAAGTGAAGGAGCAAATAAGGTTTTTCTAGAGTACCTGTTTCCCTACCCCTTCCTCTGACCTTCGCACCCTCCTGGTCCTTCGACTAAGAGCTCTTCATAGGTTAACTCCACCCTTGATTTGGTAGATTGGTATAAAGAGTCCCACGGATGGTGCCAATGTTGAAGCAAATTTACGTGGGCCGTTTGGACTTGGCAAATGGGCCTCAATCCTAGAGATAACCTGGTTCAGCTTGGCTCCTTCGGAGATTGCTCCTTCGTACCCTAGCTAAAATTAAGAAAGAACACCATTAGCTAGCCTTGAGTTTTTAGTCTGAGACCAACTCCGGCGTGAGAGTAAGTATGGTTGGTATGAGATAATTGCGGAGAGAATTGAAGAGAGAAAATGTGGTTCGGAGTAGGTGTGTTGTCTATCCTTTTAGACGAATGACCCTTGGCTATTTATAATCCTCTAATACTCTTAGCCTCACCCGACGACAAAGAGGACTATTGTTGTCATTTACCTCTGGCGAGAAGATCGCCGACCTTGTCCTTCAATTGCCTTCGCTGATCTATGTCACAACCGTAAAATTTTCGACCAATATTATAACCGTTTCCGTTCATCGTTTTAAACTATTATAAGTTCTGAGTATTTTTATGTTTAATCGGGAAGTTATCCCGTGTCTATCTGAGATTCGTTATTGGAAGCATTCCGGGTTTCTACTTAATGTAGTCTTTCGACAATAGTTGTGTTTCTACGTATCGGGTTGCTATTTAAAATTTTAGAATTTTATTCGGTGTGATAGCGTGTTTTGTAACATTTCTTAATTCCAGGTCACTTTATGACGTCTATTATTCGTCACTATTTATTTTGGTCTGTGACGCGTTTACTTTTAATATTTACTTTTAAAATAAATCGCGTAGACTAGAAATAATCAATTAATATAAACGGTCGTCAAATAAATTAAAGTTTGCATCAACCACGTAATATATAATTATTAAGAAGATAATTATGTACTTTGCGTATTTTATTTTTATTGGTCACGTAAAAGGTTTACGTTTCGCAATAAAATACATTTGGACGTACCCCGGAAATACCTAGACTTACCAAGACTCAAACCAATACCCACTTTTATAACCTTAACACAAAACTTAATCAATTTTTGTGTCAAATGCCACTAAGGGCCGGTTACACACACACATACATCTAGGAATCCTTAAAAATCCCACTAATGATCCTACAAGTACATGTACATCCCCTAACTAATTAATACTAGTCCTAATTGTTCCCACTAAGCTTTTACACAATGGACAAAGACCAAATGACCTTTCTTTTGCCCATTTGATTTCGGCTACATGCATGTATATGTATAAATCCATAAGATTTGTCTAGCTAAGTGTTAGGAATAATGTTTTCTTAACTTAGTACCGACAGTACAAATAGTTAGTACCGACAGTTATACTTAGTACCGACAGTACAAAATGTTAAGTACTGTTGGTTAGTTAGTACCGTTAATAGTAAGTTAGTTAGTACCGTTGACAAGATATTTATGAGATATTTATCAGAAAGATATGTAAGCCTATTAGGGTTATCCTTAGTCTATAAAAGGATAACTGTTGGCATTTTTAGTAAAAAGAGGAAGACAGAAGATTACAGACGAATACACAAGCTTAGCAAATCATCATAAACTTTAGTTTAAGCTTTATAACAATTTTATAGATTTAAATGTGCTTATGAGCTCGATCTCGAGTTAATAAACGAGCCTAACAAATTCGATCTTTTTTACGAGCTTGTGTTAGTTTATTGTATGATTAAAAAAATTAAATTTAAAACGTAGTCTTGAGTATTCGAGTTCGAGCTTGAGCCAATTTATAAAAGTTTATTCGAGCTCGAGTCGAGTTCAAGCCAAGTAATTAATAAACAAGCCTAGTTCATTTAGACCAAAACTCAACTCGACTCGAATCATTAGCACCCTACTCAAGTTGCTTGTTACGACACGTTTGTAATTTTTTATATGCAATCATACACATTGTCTTAGGTTAATTAGAGCAAGTAACATGTTACTATATTTTACTTTGACTTACTGTAATATAGAAATATATATTCATGGCAAAAGTTCAACATAGACCCAATGAATCAATTATAGCCACTTATTTTTTAATCAAAATAATAAAAACTCATTTTCCACCTCTTTTTTAAAAATTAAATATCTCACAAACCGTTAATCGTTACGCAAAACAAAACATACCATTGCGACCAGAATTAAATCATCTTTTTATAGAGGGACTCTTCTATATACTTTCGATGAATTTTTTTTCGAATTTTTTTTAGATACGTTTGAAAAAATCACATGTGATTTGTATCACAAATCACATGTGATTTTATGAAATCAGATGTGATTTTATGAAATCACATGTGATTTGTATCACAAATCATATGTGATTTTTTCAGACGTGACTGAAAAACAAATAGAAAAAAAGGTTTTTCGAAAGTATATCGAAGTGGATCTCTACTGAAAGATAAAAAATATACTCGTCGCGATGGTGTATTTTTTGTCGTTTGACGATTTACTGTTTGCAAGATATTTTATTTTTAGAAAAGAGGTGAAAAGTGGGTTTTTATTATTTTGATGAAAAAATGAGTGACTAAATTGACTTCCTTTGGTCCTAATAAATGCTTTGGGTGTAAATTGACCAACTCTAATAATACATAATAATGCAATGTTTCTGTGCTAGTATTCAAATATTCTTTATGTTTTTCAAATTAAAATGTATTCAAATAATCGATTTTAATATAAACACTTTATGTTTTTTTCCCTATCTATATTTAATCACACTTAAAACATGGTATTTGTGACCGGAATGTGACTTGAGCAAATGTATTACGTTGTTTGGAAATGCAACTGCCATCCCTATGGTTAGGAGAATAAAAAGATCGTGAAGGTCATGGTTTGTTTTGGGGTGTGTATCATACGTTGTATGTTGTTGGTGCAAGTAAAATTAGTTAACTTGCAAATAAGAAATGTATAAGTGATTATTTACTTGGTTACTTATAAAAATACTTGTAAATACAAAATGTGAAATGAGGTTTGATCATAATGCAACATAATAAACATGTATGAACCTTTTTTTTTGAACGGCAAATTGAAATTAATAAAAAACATGTACGAACCTGTGTTGTAACATACGAGGAATCGAGGCGTGAAGATGTGTTGATGTATGTTGAGACAAAATATGATTAAGAGTTACTTGTACACTTTATGTTATGCATTACAAGTTACATGTTTGTCATTATCAAAAAAAATAAGAATGTGTAGATTAAATATTGTAATATTTGCACTAACAATCTCCCAATTTTTAATGATGACAAAATATGTAAACGTAATATATAGTAAATGTAAGAGTTACTTGTATCCCCGTAATACCTTTACATAACCTTCTCCGTTTACACTCTTCTCCCTTTTTTGTCGAAACAAAAAGGGTGTGTCATTGGAGTTTAACTTCATTTCACCCCGAAAAAGCGAGCTTGCATCATCCCTAGTGAAGTTAAATTGTCTACTCCAAACCCCTTATGTTGTTGCATCCCTAGGTTATTGTCCTTGCTTTATAGCGGATCCATGGATCAAATTTGAAAGCTTAACCTACAATAAGGTTAGTTTTCGTGCAACATATATAATAATAAAAAATAAGAGAACTATATGATGAAAAAAAATGACATCTTCCTTTGGTCGAAACCCAAAGGATTTTTTTTTTTTTTTTTTTTTGGACCTTGCGATATTATTAAACAAAAACTAGCAAGGAGCTAGATTACAAAACAATAATATAAGGGTTTTTGAGCCATTCGTTCCATCCAAACGAGGCTTTAGATCTATACTTACACCAATAAAAAGAACTAGCAATGACATTATCAATAAGCATCGACTTCGAAGGTTTTCTCTCGTCAAATAGGAGCTTGTTTCGATAGATCCAAACATACCACCAAATGGAATACCAAACTCCTTCGAACATCTTTTTGAGTTTGGAATCCATACGAATTGAAACAAGCCAAGACTTCCATTCTGCATATGAGTTCAAGTTTGCGTGATCCAAATTCCACCAGCTCAAAACCTTATTAGCAATGTCCCGAACCAATCCACACCTAAAGAACAAATGGTCCGTCGATTCAATAGCATTATCACAAATGGGACACGACATATCCTGAATGTCAATACCTCTACGAGAAATGTTAAACCGGGTAGGTAAAGCATCGACTGATGTTTTCCAGGCAAGAACTTGATTTTTATCGGGACACACTTTTTAACCCATCTAGTTTTCTTCTCCAATATTCGAAGGCATATCTCCACGATACGTCTACGCTCATAGGCCACCTAAATAGACCCGTGACTCTCCATATACAATGTCCATCTGTCATCCGAAGCACGATAGTGACCAAAACTAACCATTCTCCCCAGCTGTCGAATTGTGTTATGCTCGATACCCCCTCTAGGAATTCGACGGAAGGAGCGTACCAAACTCTTGTCGCCTAACATGTAACTAACCTTAACACCTTTGAGGATTCCCAAGCGCGTAAAATCATGGAAAAATGTTCTGTAAAAATGCCATAGTATGCCATGATCCAACCAGAATTTGGGGACTCCCCGTTACCCATCTATGAGTCAGATAATCAAAAACGTACATACCTTTTCTTTGAGAGCTCCGAACTTCACTCAAAATCGAAAGCTACATGATTTGCCATGTAGACGTCATTCCGAATGAATTTTTACCACCACACCATGAATAGCCACAAAACTTTAGTCCAAAGAGAGTCTTTCTGCGAGAGAAACTTCCAAAAACCCACTTAATCATCAAGCTCTAATTTAAACGCAAATAAGCTAAGACACACTAGCCCCGCCTCGATTTTTGACTGTCAAAACCATTGTTCCATTTAACCCAAGAAGCCTTTTTACTACCCGGATCATGGCCATTAAAGAAATGACTTCTAATAGACTCCAAGATATGAAGCACCTTTGAAGGAACTTTGAAAATAGACATGTGAAAGACTGGAATAGATCCTAAAACCGATTTCAACAAAGTTAAACGAAACCAATAGTAAAGATTTGGATTTCACATTTGGAAAGCCGAGACAGCACTTTTTCAACTATCTCTTGCCTCTTGAACACGTGTCATAGAACTCTCACTCTATTCCCAAGATAGAAGAAAGGACACTTAAGAACGAGACAACATAACTTTGCAGATTATGTATCAAAATGGGTCGAAGCTCAGGCACTTCCTACAAATGATGCTCGCGTTGTAATAAAAATTTTAAGAAGGCTATTTGCAAGATTTGGAGTTCCTAAAGCTTTAATTAGTGATCGGGGTATACATTTTTGTAACTCTCAACTTGAAAAAGCCTTACAAAAGTGTGGAGTAACATATAAGTTATCAACAACATATCACCCTCAAACTAATGGGCAAACTAAAGTGACCAATAGGGCTATTAAACGTATCTTGGAAAGGTCTGTTGGATATAATTTGACGAATTGGTCCGAAAAACTTGACAATGCGTTATGGGCATTCAGAACCATCTACAAAACACCTACTGGATGCACCCGTTTAGATTGGTTTATGGAAATGTTAGCCTCACTATTTTAGTAAAGCTGGCGTCTTATACGTGAATTGGACTAGCTATAGACCAACCGCTTTATGCAGGGACTACTATTGTAACAATGGGATAGATAGCTTTGTGTTAGGCTATAAATACCCCTCATTTAAATTTATAATACTAGAAATACCGATTTTTACTAAAAAAACAACATTCGGGAAGTATACTTGTTCGTGTATAGTATAGCTTTACGTAAGTCCAGGTCGTTCCACGAGAATTGAAGTTTTCACAGTTTGTAATTAAGGTGCTTGATAAGTGTAGAATACACATATCCGTTTGTACTTAAAATAACCTAATTAAACCCAAAACAGACCAAAAATGACAAAAATATGCTTGTATTTGTGTTTTGTGTGTGCAGGAACGGATATACCAAAAATCACAAGAAAACAGTCAAAAATGAGCAAGCACGGACACGAGAATCAGAAGAGTGCAAAAAGAAGCCAAAGAATCAAAGCCGAAGCCAGAAAAGTCAAGCCTCAGTCAAATTCAGTCAATGAAAGGTCAAACAAAGTCAACACAAAAGGACAAATCCTCAAAATGTTTCACTTTGGTCCCTCAAAGTTTCACAAAAATACAAAAATAGCCCCTCACCTCTAATTGGGCCTTACCCGGATCTAGTAAGCCCATTACTAGCCCACTTCCTCTTTAATATAAACCACAAAGGCTAAACTTGCATTTCTCGAAAGTTATTTATAACATGAAAAGGAGAAAAAGAACACAAGGGCCAAATTTGCAAATTCCTCAAAGTATAACAGTTTTAACTGTCAAAAAGAGGCGCGAAACCTGTTTACTATTCACCCATCATCCCACTTTCACTCCCAGGGTAAAACAAAGGGCAAATGAAAATTGATGGGCAAGGAAGTCAATTCAAGTGATCATTTACAAGATGGCAGGGAGAGATTAGTCAAATCAGGGCTCTAAGTATCCCTCTATCAAGCTCATGCCACGTAGCAATGGTGAAAGCACAATGGAATGTGGGTTTTTGTGCTAAAACACTCACAAAAGAAGCACAATGACATCCAAAAGAGAATGACATGCTGGCAATCCTCAGGTGTCCACAAATCAATCCAACGGCTTAAGACCAAAATCTAATCATTGAAGGAATTGATTGGCTAAGATTGAAAGTTTGGAGAGCAAGGCAAGAGGGCTAGAATCTTCTTTGTTCAGCTATAAATAGCTCTCACTCTTCACACACACGGGGGAGTTAGTTTTTTTACAAGTAGCTTTTAATTTAGTTGTAGCTTAAATTTTAAATTCTTAGCTTAATGATGTTTTAATCTTGTAATTTTCCTTTAAAAGTATTGTAAGCAAGTTTTCTTTTAATGAAATTTAGTTTTTCTTAATCTCTCCCAATTTCTTTTTCATAAGCTCTCTTAACTAAGCTAAATTCTCTCAATAAGCTCTTTCAGTCTATAAGCTGAAATAGAGCTTAATCAATTCAGAATTAAGCCTTCCTAAACCTTAAACCAGTCTAAATTACATTTATTATGGAATGCATTGGAATTGAGCTTTTGGAAGGGGATCTTAACTTGGAAGAGATCCCAAGGACTTATACCCTAGCTTATTAATAAGCTAGGGAGCTTGTAGCTGCTCTTAATTGAGACCTTTTGTTTAGCTAAAGGTTCAAGTAAGCTTCTCTTTTCCTTTTTCTCTAATTTTAGTTTAAAATACTTAGTTATAGATTATATGCTTATTATTGCTTATTTGCTTATTCTCTTTGCTTATTAGTACTTACTTGTGATTAGTTTAGCTTAAATACCTTAGATATTCATCTGTTTTGCTTTTGATAGTTTAGAACTTTGTTTTTCATAAATTTGTCATATAACTCATAAAAAGCCAAAAATATTAGACTAGATTCTTAGATCTTGCATTATAGCTTAATTCAGTAGTGTAATTTTGCTTAAATTAGTTGTTAAAAGCTCCTAGTTATCTGGTTTCATAGCCTTGTTAATTAGTTTTGAAATTTAAAGCTTTTCTAAAATTCTGTCTAGTGGTAAAGGGGTGTTTGGCATAAGCTAGTTTGACCATCTAAAGTCAATAATTTTGTGCAAAACCTTTTTAGTCAGCTTAGAATTTAGTTAAAAGCATTAGGTAATGAGTTTTTATAAAGTAGATTTGAAAATTATAAGAATTTGAGCTTATATTTAGTGTTTTTACACCAGGGCAGTTTTTGACTATCTTTTTGCTTGTGAAATTTTGATCCAAAGCCCTTAAGGCTTGGATCTTGCTAGCATTGTGTTTAGACACACAATTTGAGTGTGTCTAAGTGCAAGGTTTCCCTTAGGAAACCTGCACCTTTGTGTTGCACTTGTGCAAAGTGCACCAGTACTAACCAAAAGGTTAGTACTGCTGTCACAGTTTGTACTGCTACTTTTGGCTTAATTTTTAGTTAAGTAAGAATAGGATTTAGGATCTTAGATTCAAGTAATAATATAGATTAGGTAATAGATTTAGATTTATTGCTTATTAGTTTAGCTTAATTTGCTGCCATAATTCACCAAAGTGCAGCAGTACTAACTAAAAAGTTAGTACTGCTGTCACAGTTAGTACTGCCACTTTTAGGCTAGTTCTTAGTTAAGTAAAAGTAGGATTTAGGCTCTTAAATTCAAGTAGGATTAAGTTTAGGTATAGCTTAATATAGATTAGGTCTTAAATTTCACTTTCTAGCTTATTAGCATTACTTATCTTTGCTGTCAAAAGTCTTTCAAAAAGATAAAAAACCAAAAACAGTAGGAACTTAAGTAGAATCTTAATTTGTTAATTTAGCTTATGAGTCTAGATTTTATAGCTTATATAGATAGATTATAAGTAGTTTAATAAGTACTTAAAAGTTTTAGAGTCCAGTTTAGCTTTTTAAGGTCTTTAGCTTATTTGTGGATATTTGTGTTATTATTGCCTTATTCCTGAGTTTGCTTTAAATCATGCTAATTTCAGTAGCTTTAAGAACATTTCACTCTAGTTCTTTCTGAAATAGCTTAAGCATCATATAAGCTTTTTAGAAGTCTTTTCCTTTTTAATTTTGAGCTAAAAATAAGCTTTTTAGAGCTTAATAAGTAAAACCAAGGTTTAAACCCTCCTTTCTGAGGTCAGTTTAAAAGTAAGCTCTTATTGAGCTTATTTGTTATTTTCAAGCCAAGTAGCTTTTATTAATTTTGTTCCCACTAGCTTCCTTTACAACTTTGCTCTTTCAAGTTTTTAGTGATAAGCACTTTTAGAATTTAAGCTTATAATTGGACTTTGGTTGTTATCGGGGTAGGTCCTCAGGGACCATTCTTGTAATTTTTCTGTTTTAGTCGTTTCTCAGTTAATCCTTGCCCGTTAAATGTTTTAGCCTCATTAGCCCTTAAGTATTTTACACAGTTAGTCCCTAAGTGAGTTTTTAATTAGTTTATTTAGTTTTAATTAATAATTAGGGTTAGGTTTTAATTAGTTTAATTAATCTTTTATAAAAAGAAAAAAATTAGGGCTTTTATTTTTATATTATTTCTGCACATTTTCTTTAATTAGAGTAATTTTTATAAATTTTTTAGGACTTTATTTTTAATAGTTTTATTATTTTTATAGTTTTTAATTAGTTTAAATTTTAGAATAATCATATCTTTCAATTTAAAAAAGTCAAAAAAATGTTTTTTCTTTTTCCTAAAATTTTCTTTTGTCTTATCTTAGGTTTAGAAATTTAGTTTACATTTTTAGGGGTTAAAAATAAGAGTGTTTACTTAGCTTATAGATGGAGGTCGTCGGGGGTGTGTTGAGATTTGCTACCCGTATTAGTTTAATTGTTTAATTGCTTGTCCCATTTATTATTGTTGCTTTTTTGTTAGTAGTAATAGATCATCAAATCATTTATTTACTTATTCAAATCAGTAAACCAGTACTAAACGAGGATTCAATTTCACTACAGTCGTTGGGAAACGACCCGGTGTCATATTTACACGTTTAATATACGTATTATATATTATATTATATATTTTTGAGAGTAAATTTTATCAAGGGTAACTTGGTAATTTTCTTAATTACTTTTAAAGTTATATTAGTATATATATTTTATTATGTACAAAACTAAATCAACCATCCAAGCAACTACAAGAGTTATCAGAGAAAGGTTTTATTCGACCGAGCTCGTCGCCGTGGGGAGCTCCAGTATTGTTCGTGAAGAAGAAGGATGGATCATTCCGAATGTGCATTGATTACCGAGAACTGAACAAGTTGACGATCAAGAATCGATATCCATTACCGATGATTGATGACTTATTTGATCAGCTGCAAGGTTCTAGTGTTTATTCAAAGATTGATTTACGTTCTGGTTATCATCAACTTCGTATCCGCGAGGAAGACATTCCAATTATAGCGTTTAGAACTCGTTATGGTCATTATTAGTTTTAGGTAATGCCTTTTGGACTGACTAATGCACCTGCAGTATTCATGGATTTGATGAATCGCGTGTGCAAGCCGTATCTTGATAAGTTCGTAATCGTATTCATTGATGACATTCTAATTTATTCCAAAAATAAAGAAGAACTTGGTGAACATTTGAAGACTATCTTGAATTTGCTAAGGAGCGGAAAGTTGTACGCTACGTTTTCGAAATGTGATTTTTGGCTTGATTCCGTGCAATTCCATGGCCATATGATTGATAGTAGTGGAGTTCATATTGATCCTGCGAAGATAGAAGCAATTAAAAATTGGGCTGCACCAACTACACCAATAGAGGTGCGACAATTTTTGGGTTTGGCAGGTTATTATCGAAGGTTTATTAAGGAGCACATACTTACTCTCACACCAGAGGTGATTCACAGGGACACCCCTTGCGCTTCACTTAACGTAGTGTTTCCATTTGTGTTGACATATGTTATCCAAGACTTGGCAATTCAGCAACCATTACAAGAACTCTTTGATCCCTTCGAAGCCTGATCGTGCCCATATTTGCACAATCAGTGGCGCCATCCATGGGACCCGCAATAATTAGTCCCGTTTTAACCAAGTCAAATAACCTCAAAACCACTCTACCTACTTTTCCGGCATGACAAACGAAAGAGAAATGACGCCACCATCGGGTTTCTCGACATCACCTCAGATACCAAATAACACCACCAATGAGAGACCACCTGTGATTACTACCGTGTTTTCCGCCACTACTCCTAAAAATACGCCATTTGCATATCGTGCTTCCACTTCGGCTAATCCTAATCCTATGATTATCCCTGCCTTTATGGAGGCAAATTATGAAGTCCTTGAATCTCTTCTATGAGAACGACGAAAGCAGATACGTAATGAAGACCTCCGAACTGAATTTGAATACTTCAGTGAGGACTACGATGAAGAGCGAGAGATGGAACCAAGACCTGAGCCCAACAGCGAAGCTACTCCAACCCTTCAGCCAAGGTATCCCATGGTCCGCATGCAACGAGAAAGAGTTGTGGAGTTTGAGGAAGCACCGAACAGGAAAGGAAGCAGGGGAGGAAGAAATGCCGAAGGTATTAGGCTTTCGGAGATTGAAGCAAGAGAAGAAGAAAACAGAGGAGTGAATCTTCCCCTACTCCTGGCGGCTCACTTTGGAAGGAACGAAGACGGTCAACCCCTACGATCCTCTTTGACCTCCGTACACGGAGGCCACCAACCTTCGACTAACATAGGGGGAATCTCCCTCCTAACGGTACGCTTCTCTCACACCATGCCCAACCTTTCATACCTAGTAGCTTGCATACACATACTGGACTTGTGCCTATTCATGTTAACCCCTACTCTCAACCATCTGCGGGCCTTATTAATGGGCAAACTCCGAATTTCCCTTTCTAGACCCAGACTGGTAATCCCCCTGCTGGGGGAATCCCCACCTATCATCCACAAGGGGGTATATAGCACAAACTTTCACCAACAATGGCGTACCTTCATACCATGGGTCTATGTATCTCGTAGTTACCCCTTTTATACGCAACCCATGTGATGTGTCGTTGTGTAGGTGTTATTTTATGTATCAAGTTTTACTATTTATATTTTGCCGACTTAACCTAAAAATAACACTTTAACGGGCAGTGTACCCGGTCAAGATGTAGCTTCGTTGGTAAGTAGGGTGTCAATCACTAAGAGCGAGAGCGTTAATATCTAATTTATCAGTATTTTAGTTATCTAATTTATGCAAATCCTAAGCTAATGATAAGGGGGTTCAGCCTGAGAGACTGACACGAGTTTGGGTGTCTAAGCTAAGGTTTTGATGACAAGTAAAGCAATAAACACACACAAGAAGATTAACAAACGATAGAGAAGCGGATCAAAATACTATATAAGAAAACATATCAACCATGAATAATCCGATAAAACGCGGGTTTGTTTATTAGGGCAATGATAATCTTATCTTGGAGCGGCATATCATTCTTAAGACTTAGGCGGTACTTTATCCTAAGACCTAGACACGAACAATCCTATCATAATTAACGTGCCCGCATAAAGCATCCTTCTTGTTGATTATAATCTACCTTAGGTGATTAATAATGGGATCTTATTAAACCCTAGCCCATTGGGACTTTACCCACTTACATGCAAATATGGAGAGCCATCCCAGACTCTTAGCCTACGCCCACACAACACCGAAGTTGCAGCGCATTAAATATGTAGGACTAGACCGAGTTGAATGATAGGTCATATACAAGCACGTAAACAAGTATAAAATGGAAAACATAATCAAACAATCAACGATAAATTAAGACAATCGAGATAAACAAACCAAACATTAAATCTTCATAAACATGGCTGATGCCTAAAGGTATCAGCCCATAGTCATTGTAAAAATACACAGGGTTTGATATATGAACGATTAAAATAAAGAAACCTCAATCGAGCGCGTATTCGGTTGTGCGAAGATTGCAAGAGTTTTCCTATGATCTTGAGGCTCATTTCTGACCTTCTTGGCTCTTCTATACGTTTGAGAGTCGACTTGGTGGTTTAGGGATTTTCTTGCATACTAAAACTCATTTTTGAGTCTTGTATTTATAGTGTCTGAAATACGCCTAGATACGCCGTATGGGGATAAGTGGATACGACGTATAGGGGTTAATTTCCTTGGAGTCCGCGATAAGATCAAATCAATTAAAATAATTACCATCAATCATATTAAATGCGTATCTTTGACTAATGAACATATGTGCATACGGTGTATTGGTTGTAGTGGATACACCGGATCAAGAATTGATCATTACGCGTTTCTTGTGCTGAGCTGGCACTGATACGCCGTATCTTCATTGCTGGATACGGCGTATAGGTGCTAAAAATAGTATTCTTCAAATGTCTTCATTTAAGCTCTAGAATTGTGCCTTTTTGCTTCTTTTCACAAGTGACTCCGTAATTACTGCAATAATAAACTTTAAGCAATTAAGTACCAATATCTTGCAATAATTATATAAAAGTAGTTAAATTACATGGGATTAATGATAGTAAAGTATGACGTTATTTGATGATATCAAATATCCCCCCACTTGAATCCTACTTGTCCTCAAGTATACTTTAGAAAGATTTTGAAAATGTATCCCAACCGAGGTTAAGGATTTTTCCGTTAAGCATTTCTTTCATGTTCATATCACCTATACAAAATCAAGCTCCTCACGAAATATGGAAATGAAATCACTCAGATCACTCAACTAATCTAGGGTGTATCATTTTAGTGGTACGCTCATTTGCTCAGTCGTGATTAGCTTCGTATCATAGGCTTGGCAAGGATACACATCTCCACCTCTAAAGCTAAGGAGTAACAAGTCAAAAGGTAAATTGGGTATTTATTAGAAGGCTCGGGTTTTTAATCATTCTTATTAAGATGAAGAATGATATAGGGTGTGGAGCTTCTGACTTTCACCAGAGGTCGTCGTCAAACAAGGCAGCTGAGACATGAATACATGGCCGTATCGACGGAATAGACATCCATGCTCGTACACATCCTCATTCGAGTAGATCCTAAGGTTAGTTATCAGGAAAGGGAAGTAAAATTGTTGTTAAATAAAATAAACAAACAAATAGATTAAAGCCAACAAATAAGGTGCGGTTGCTAGTAACTTTCCCCGACCGTTCCATGACAAAGACTCGAACTTATAAACAAACGTCTCGATCATAGATGACAATGACAACCTAAGTTGGCGTTCCCATAACGGTCAACTTCCCTTACATCCCGAACTTTACATACTTTTACAAAATAAGTGGTGATATCGGCCACTTTTTACAATACTTTACATCGTTGATTTTTGTGCGTATCAACGAATAATCGATCCTTTCAAATAATTTCATCGGTGTAAGCTCTATGAACCGACTATCTTTTTCATCATTCATATTTTTTTTCAACAATACATCATAAATCTCGGCGTAATTTCACCGTCTTCATAATCATCATTTGTCCGGCTAATTTTCTCTTGAACTTTTCTTCTTTCGGACATAATACATAATTGTGAAAGTAGCAAAAACACACGAGCTACAAACATTCCCATTGCATTGTGCAATTTTCCCTACCATTACATAGATAGAGAAATTTTCACTTTGACGCAAGAACTACAAAACTTTACACGAAAGCCAGGAAATTTTTACTTTGACACAGGAAATACAAAACTTTACACGAAAGCAACTAGCAACTTTGATTAAAATAGGCTTAATCTACACGGTAGGCTAAGGTGTAAGGGTGTAACGAAACATATAATTTTTGTTGTGAAAAAGACAAGAATGGCTCACCAGGTTGTTCTAGGGGACCTTACTCTAAAAGTGAGAGTAAACAAAGGGTTACACAGGGGTTAACTAACCAGTGTAGTTAGTTAATTTTAGAACATGTAGGCTATTTGGTTTAATCCTAGAAATTTATCAGTCGAACATGTTACTCTATCTAAATCCATAGTACTCATCATTGAGGTCTCGAGTAATACACCAAACCAAGTTTTAAAGTCCACTACATCACCGACACACTCACATTTTTGTGGAATTTTTACTAAGCATTTGGAAACGAAATAGGCTAAATTCTCACAATATGCATCAAGGGTTATAGTGCGCTAGGTAATGTAACTAGTGATTTTCACAAAAGTCATGCTAAATTTTTTTTAAATTTGGCCTATTTTAAGCACTTTTAAGCACGTAGCATGTTATCTTGTAAAAAGGACAAGTACGTTCTAATTCTCCATCCCCCTACTTAGATTATACAACGTCCTCGTTGTATATATAAAACAATTTAAATTACTCAGGGAAAATAAGAATTAGAACACAAACCTCCCTGATGTTTGGCTCGTGATGATCTCATTGAGTTCTTGAGCAAAAAGTGTGTTGACTAGGGCTTCAGAATGCCCAGATAAGTTCAACACATGTCTTTTTTCAGAAAATATACCATATCATCGTTTTTGTTTTAGCCAGGTCTTGCATAAAAGATTAGAAAGACTTAGAGTGCAATTTCTATCTCGCTACAATGGTACAAGAAAACAATTAAACACACAACTATATAGGGATCAATACGCCGTATCCCAAACCCTATGATACATCGTATGGTTCCTGTAAAAACAATTAAAATATTTAAAGTTCTGAAATTAAATACTGAGTTTAAAAGACTGATAACGTCCAGACACGTCATAGAAACCGGCCGTATCTAGAGGGTTCGATACCCGTATGGGAGTTGTCTGGAAGACAGACTCGTGCAACAAACAATTAAAAAATGCGACAAACAATTTAAAATGACCGGGTTGTCTCTCGGGAAGCACTTTTGTTTCAGTTAGTCGTTAAGTTCAACTTTTTCCTCCTGATTTACACATCCACTTTTTATTTGGTGTGTGTTATGGTCCATCCGCAGAATCTTCTATGTTGAAGATTCTTGGTAGAACGAAAGACGCAGACATGCTGCCAGGGGTTCTTTCCACAGTACTAACTTTGCTTGGACTCACAGTGACGAATTCTTCAGAAGATCCCATTGAATATTTTATGACTATGAATTCTTCAGTTTTGCATAGCTCGTCCGGGTTGCTGATGTCACGACGAGCGGGAATTGGTATCAGGGAATATTCCCAGTCTATAATTTAGTAGATATCTTTTCTGTCCTGTACATCCAAGTAGGGTTTGAAAAATGAATCTGAGCATGTCTTTTTGCTGTTTTCCTCGCAAGGTTCATTGTATTCGTCGAGGTCCCTAATTGTTCCTTCAGTACGTCCTTTTACGTAAAATTCCCAAAAAGTTCCCCCCCCCCCGCCCCCCCCCCCCCCCCCCGCTCTTGGTATTCTTGTCAATCTCCCAATAGTTTTCAAACTTTGATGCTAACCAATATAGAAATTCAAAATAATTGGTTTCGTTGTCCAAATCATCGGGGAAATTTATTTTATTAACCTAAATTGCATAGTATGAGACAATGGTAATTATTTATGGAAGAATTTATCACCTAATTCATTCCAAGTAGTATATGTTCCATTTATCTCATGGTTCCACCATTCCTCAGCATCCTCACTGAGTGATTTTGAGAAGACGTGTAATCGAAGCTCATTTTTGTTCACATTAGGAATCTTGATCCATTCGGTTATTTTGAGCACCTTTGCAATATGGTCGGTAACGTCCCCTCCATCCATACCATAGAAGGTATTATCACTTAGTATTTTTAGGAATTCGTCGCCAATTTTTAGTTCGGGCTTCTTGATTGTTGGCAAGCTAGTATGATTTCTCTCTCCATCCTTCGCGTCATTATTATTCGACATTATCCCCTGAGTTGTAACTAGCAAACACCACTATCTTAAAATGGAGAAAAATGTCAGTAGGAAATAGAGAATTAAACGTGAAGAAGTTTTACTGTAAATGTATCAATTTGAAAAATATGTCGTATCCTATTTATTTGAATACGTCGTATGAATCTGTTAAATGAGAGTACGCCGTATTAAGTTCACAGAATACCCGGGAAACATATTGAAGAACATATACGTTTTAGACTATAGAGTTCAATACGATATTCTGGGAAGAAGGTTTGATACGTCGTATCCAACTGGTGGATACCGTCGTATTAAGGGTTATCAGACAGAAAATAATATTTTAAAAACAATGATGCGGAAATTATAAACAAACATTTAAACACACAATACAATCGGAATTAAATTTAATTAGTTACAGCAAAACTAATCTAGTTAATTGTATAGAAGATAACTAATAAAGAATACGGGTTAAATTAATTCACACTCCCCGGCAACGGCGCCAAAAACCCTGATGTGCTGTCCCATATAGGGTCAATTATTTGATTATCAAGTTTTACATTTATATTTAGCCGACTAACCTAAAAACAACACCTTAACGGGCAGTGTACCCGATCGATAGTAGTTTCATGGTAAGTATGGTGTCGAACACTAAGAGAGATAAATTAATCCTATAATCTATCCGTATTTTAATTAGTCTAATGGTCTAAGTTAATTCCCTAATTACTACTGCTTAAACCTATGCTAATACGTATATCAAATGATATGAGGGGATTTTCAGCCTTAGAGACTGGCCACCATGGATTCGTGGTGAAAATAATCAATTCATGACACAATAAACACGTAAAAAAAAGTCAATAGAAGAAAAAGCGTACAAGCCAAATGATATTAAAATTGTATTCAGCCAAATTAAATCCAATTAAATGTTGGTTTTAATATGTTTTAGTGCAATGATTACTTATATCAGAAGCAGCATATCATACTTAAAGGCATATCCTTGAACAACATCCTAAATAGACCTAGACACGATAATCCTATCACAACTTAACGCATCCCGAATAAAGCATCATTAGTTTAATTAGAAATTCATCTTAAGGGAATCAAAGCATGGAGATCCTGTATAAAACCCAAGCCCACATGACTTTCCCCACATAATGTCTTGAAGAAGTTTTATATACTGGTGAGTACACCTAATTCGGAGCTTTACCAATTAATTAAGAACAAACTTGTTGAAGCATTCCGGTTTCCTACCGGACCAACTAAGCACAATAATTTAAAGGCAAAAGATATGAACATATTTGTGATCCTATTTGCGAGTCAAATAAAAACATGATATGAAGAGCTATCCTAGTATCTAAATTACTTGTTAGGTATCACTAGACCCAGTTGAATGATAGGTCGCATATTCAAGCACATAGACAAGTATTAGGTGATAAACATAATTAAACAATCAACGATTAATTAAGCAATTCATATTAAAACAAACCAAACATAAAACTTTCATTAAGATGGCTAATACCCAAGGGTATTAGCCCACAACCATTGTAATTATACAAGCGTATCCAAACAAAGAAATTGAACGATTAAGAGAGTAAAAATTACACGATGTCTTTTATGGATTCGTGATCAATGCTTGACCTTGGTGGCTCTTCTTCTCTTCAGAAATTCATTTTTTATGAGTATTGTATAAGAAATATGATTTTGCACACTGAAAACTCATTTTTGAGTCTTTTATTTATAATGTCTGAAAAAGTCTGGATACGCCATATTGAGTGAGGTCAATACGGCGTATAGGGTTGGATTCCTTGGAGTGCGCGCTACGTTCTCAATCAATCAGTTATATCATTCCCAATTTACATTTATTACTGTATCTTTGAATACTTATCCAGCTGGATACGGCGTATGGAAGCAGAGTGATACGCCGTATTGGGAATTGGTCAAACGCGCTTTCTTGTGAAGTCAGGCGCTGATATGACGTATCTTCTTTGTTGGATACGGCGTATATAGTCAGAAAATAGTGATCTTCAAATATCTTCGTTTTAGCTCCAATTTGTGCGCCTTTTAGCATGTCTTCACAAAATACTCTTGAATTACTGCAATTATCAACTTTAAAGCAATTAAGTACAAATCTGCAATAATGTATATAAAATTAGGTAAAACATTTTTGATAAATATGTTATTAAGTGACATTAAAGTGAATGGTCATCCAATCACGTTAAGGTATGTATAAACAATTCATTAAACATAATGTTAGTGATCAGAAAATATATTCTTACCATCAACATTTTTACAAAAGTTTTTTACAACATAATATATAACAAAATACTATTTAATTAAAAATATGTTTTATTTAAACATATAAATTTGAAACTGGTTTTTCCCTCAAAATGGAACCTTCCATACCAAATAACACCTTCCTTACTAAAATACAAAAAGAGAAGCGTCAGTCTACGGCGGCCCCCAGATATATGTGCCCGCCGCTAGATATCGTTGGATTTTTTCAGTCACGATAAATTAATGCACTATTCTCAGCTAAAAAACAGAACTTTTTTTTTGCAAAGAATTTATTCATTACTCTTCTCTCTCTAAAAACCTTCTTTCTCTCACTAAATCTCTTGATCACTAACATTGTTTGATCTTGTTTCAAGTGATCCAATCTCTTCTTTCTCATCTCTCTCTCTATCAAGTGCAAGAGAAGAACATTCGTATTCGCCAAGAAACGAATTGTTATAGTCCTATGATTTCTCTTCCTTCTTCTAAGAACCAAATCTCTATCTTAGTTATCTTGTGTGCTTGTGTAAATCGGATAGTGTATAAATCCGATTGTGTAGATCTTGTGAGTGTGTTACTTGTGAAGTGGTAGATTGGTTCTAGCTAAGATTAGGACTCGACATTTAGCTTAGTGTCGGAAAACAACGTAAGCGATGTGTAAACGGTTTTCTCTGCCTAAAGGGAGCTTGTTGACATAGTGAAATCTCGAGTCGAATACTCAGTGGTAGTGTAGTATGGCGAAAAGGAGCTCGTAGTCGAAAACACTATAAATCTGGTGTCTTGTTTGGATTGGTTCCTTCCTTATCTCTTATATGGTTGTTAATCTTACATAGTGTTAGTCTAGTTATTGTTATAGATATAAATATTGTTTTTTTCATATTGTTGTTATGATTGAACATAAACTCGAATCTAACCATTTTGAATAAACTTTTCAACGTAAACTTAACCGGTAAACTATTCAACCCCGCCCATTCTAGTTTCCACAATTGGTATCAGAAGCCGAGGTCACTGCAAGATTTTTAAAATATACTGTATTTTAAAGCTTGGATTGATCTATGGATTCCGACAAATATTTAGAAGGGCACTCAATGAAAAGACCACCACTTTTTGAAAGTGATAGTTTTATTTATTGGAAAAATAGATTCGAAGCATATGTTAAATCAAAAGATCATGATCTTTGGCATGTTATTACTAATGGTGATTTTCAACCCATTAAACAAAATCTAAAAACCAGATTAGATGAGGTTGCCCCTTTTGAAAAACAAAGTGATGAACTTAAAAGGAGGCTTGCGAAAAATAACGAAGCTAAAATGGTTATTTACAACGCTTTGCCTAGAAAAGAATATGAAAGAATTTTCATGTGTAACGCGGCAAAAAAATTTTGGAAAACTTTGTTAATCACCCATCAAGGTAATAGCCAAGTCAAAGATAATAAGATAGACCCTTATGTACAATAACAATATGAAACAATTCTTCCTTTTCCGAAGGAGAATCTACTGATATTGCTTTTGCGAAGATTTAAATAACTATTATACTAGTCTAAAAGCTACATGATGAAGGTTATTCTAGCAAGAATTATGTTAGGAAGTTTCTTAGGGCTCTACATCCTAAATAGAGAGCAAAGGTCATGGGGATTGAAGAGTCGAAAGATTTAAAATACTATCTCTTGATGAACTTATCGGGAACCTCAAAGTTCACGAAATGAACATCAAGAAAGATTATGAAATATTCAAAGCTAAAGGAGAAAGGAGATCTCTTGTTGATGGCGATAATGCCGTTGTGAATGCAAGAAACCCACAAGAAACACAAAACGAACAAGAATGTCACCAACAAAACCCTCAAAGGGTATTGCCCAACCCCGGACTTTAAGAGAACCACTATTTTCTTATTCATTATTTCATAACTTTTCTCCAACAAAATGGATTATAACTATTTATCCTATATGTACAATCCGAACAATTTCCGTCGTTATTTTATCCTTGAGTATTAAATATAATTTTCATTTTATGTTGAGTATGTGTAGCTCACTATTAACCGGGAAGAAATAGTGGTATACATTTGTAATTTAGCGATCGTTTTACACAAGATCCCGGCGAATCCTAGTTAAACAACGAACGTTTATATTTTCAAAATGTCATAGAAATATTTTTATTACATTTGTTTTTATTTTTCTTGTCTCGTACTATTCTTACTTTTTACGAAAAACGACTACAAATCGTACCTTTTTAAATATCAGACTTTGAAAATACCCGTCTTAACAATTAGTAGGACAAGTAGTAAACTACTTAATCTCACATGAAAAAGGGTGACAAAACAAAGGATGGAGTGTCCCCTTGTATTAAGCCTCATTCCTATACACCTTACACATGGGCATGGTTGCCACCCTACAAGTATATAAAGCTCATTTTTGACGCAAATAAACACACACGACTCATATTTAACCACAAAAATCTGCATTGCTTTCTCTCACTTTCCATATTGAAACGCCACCTATAACACCACAACACCCAATTTATACAAAATTTACAAGAACAAAATACACTACATAGCTAAGATGTATTTCCAAAGTATAGACCCTATATTTTGAGAGGGCGATTTAAAGAGATTATTCAAGAAGGTTTTTTTAAACAAGATAAGGGCTGAGATTATAAGACGATTTTTATAAACTAATTTGGGAAGAAAAATGGTGGTCAATAGTTTTTGGGTGAAGATCCAAGATAAGATTGAAGCTTCCAATCAATCCATGTTCTTTGTTTTTATCATAGTATCTTTCACACTTTTTTTATTTTTTTTTTTGGGTAAAAATTTAATGAGTTCTTGATATGTTTTTCTTGATTTCTAATTTAATATGTATAATGATGAAGATATATGATGATCAAGTGGAGTGAAATAGTTTAAGCATGCATAGATCTAGGTAAAAAATGCTTAATCAACTATTGAAGACTAGCTAGAAATCAATAAAAAAATTTATGGCTAATTTTAACAGCAATAATCTGGATTTTTGGTGGCTAATGTGTTGATGGTGATTTACCTAGGTTGTAGAGAATTGAGTTATGAACATATGGCTAATTGGATACTCAATGGAAAGTAAAAATTGAATGAGTTATGACCATTTTACCAAAAGACATCAGTTCTGACCTTGCTATACAGATGACACAAAAAGTCATACTTACGTACTGAGTTGGCTAAAAACCTAAAACTATGAGACCTAGATAAAATCATGTAGGTTCTGTACCAATTGGATGATCAACCAATTCATTATGGTTTGTAAATGGCATCAAAAATGGTGAAAGTGAGTTTTCAGTCCGAATTTGCAACTTGACCTTTGTGTAGTGATTTGATCATAAGTATAACTGTTATCCTTAAATATAGTATAAAAGTACCTTGGATGCTGTAAAATATACTTCAATATGAAACTAATGATGTGAAAGTTTTCAATTATATCATTTACGGTTATTAAAATACGACTATTTTTGTAAACCTAAACGTATATAAAATTTTACGTCTACACGAACACTATAATTAATAAAACGTTTTTACCACTAAAACCCGAGGTGGTAGGACCCACTTCTTGGGAGTTTTTAAAAGTTAACTTACTGATAATAAACATGTCCCGACCTCGAGAACCCAAAAATTATAATAAGACTCATTTACAAGCTTAAATGGGCCATAAGGCCTAATTGGGCCACTAGGCCCAATGTATTAAAATAGACATATTGGACTTTTGGCTATTATGCCCAACCCACTTGGGCTTAATTAATGAGCTAAGACCTGGTCTTGGGTTAATAATATCAACCTAATAACTTAATGGGCTTGCTTAATGGGCCTATTGGGCTTTTTGGACCAATTTAGACAATACTAGTAAAATGGCTAATAAAAACAAGTTAAAAACCTAGAAAACTTTAAGTGTGAAATAATTATATTTCAAGAGCGCAATGATCACATAAAAAACTACATTTATACATATACTTAATTAGATTTTATGAATTATCATTTATTTTATCGACTAGAAACCTAAGACCCGTTACAATTTGTATAGGTCTTGGGTGAATTGACAGCGCTACACGCGAAAGTTTATTGATCATTCAATAATCTCGTCCGACATCACTAAGTGAGTTCATAGCCTCGCATTTTTACACTTTAATTGTTTTATAAACCCGCGAGGGAGATAACATGCTTGTTTTTAAATAGAACACAAGGGAGATTGTATGCTAGTAGCCTTGATTATTATAAGTTACTAGGCCCAATGTATTAAAATAGACATATTGGACTTGGCTTTAAGCCCAACCCACTTGTGCTTAATTAATGAGCTAAGACCTGGTCTCATAGCGAATAATATGCACTCATAGCCCAACCCAACCCACTAGGCCCAATGTATTAAATATGACACAACGGATGCGTTGTATAGAGAATAATATGCACTCATAGCGAGGGTGTATAGTGGGCATACCTTGTTGGGAACCCCAACATAATGATATGGTAACGTTCGATTCATGAGGCTTATAATAATCCCCCCTTTAACGTTGTCTGATCCACATCGTTATATCATGATGAATATTGAGAAATGATACTTGTGTTCGGAGATTAGATGTTGGGAACCCCAACATATTTTTATGATTTTTATATGTAAACTCTATGGATTCACTCAACATTATTGTTGACGTTTTAGCATATTTTATCTCAGGTCCTTGAAGGTAATTCGGTGATGGAGATATTTGGAGATATTAATGAAACATATATTTTGAAGGCCCTTTTCAAGAAAATCATTCGAAGAATACATTTCAAAAATGTTGTATGAATTATGAATAGTTTGGGACCTATGATGTAAACTTTTATTCGAATGAATGTATTTTAAAACGTCTCTTTTCGAGTCGTTTTCTATGCTTGAGTTATTGTATTAATACGTAGCACCCCAAAAGACCCTTCCGCTGAGATATATGAAAATGGGGGTGTTACTGCTAAGACTATAGAACACACAACTTCTTTGATTGCTAAAAATGATGAGTTCAAAGCTCAACTTCATGAAAAAGGATTTGCAATTGCAGCATTAAAAAATGAGTTAAGGAAACTATCAGGAAATAGTGTGAATACTAAGTTTGAAAAATCATCAATCTTAAGGAAACCGGTTTTACAACCACATAGAAACCAATCAGTTGTTAGACAACAGACTGCGTTCAAATCTGAACGACCTAGAATTTCCAAACCATGGTTTGCCTCCCAAGTTGATGTGAATAACAATTTGTCAAAATCAGTCACTACACATTATTTGCCTAAGGAAAGAAAAAGTTGCCTCTGCAAAACCTCATCATGTGATTGCATCTAGCGAATCTAGGAATAGTTCAAAGAACATGCCAAGATTTAGTTCAAATGACATGG
>BQNB010064279.1:0-35374 GCA_026074375.1 Tanacetum coccineum
CTATATCCATAAGTGTACGTTTCAGTGCATCTATGTGATTAAATAAGAGAAATCTTATTTAACTTGGTGTTTGTTGTTTTGTCACACACAAAATCATTCCATCATCTGAAAATATTTTTTTCAAAATACATTTGACTTCTCAAACAATGTCTACAGCTCTTTAAATAGAAAACGGGACCTTGTTTGAGGGGGAGAGAATGTCAAATTTCTTCGTCATGATCAAATGAGCTGTTAAAAAGGGAAAAAGAACTTAAACGATTATTTGTGCCGTACGTGTTACTTGTTTATGCCTTTAGGACTATAGGTATGAGAGATAAAACATTTAGGACGATGTGTGCTAGTTGTTTACTTGAATATACCTTATAAAACTTAATGTGCAAAATTAATAAGTTGTGTAAAACATGAGGGGCCAAATATGTCTAAAATGTAATTCGCTTTTTCACACCATCAAACCCCACCGTCCCATTTCACTGTTCTCTAACTCACTCACACACTCAAACACACACTCAAACACACACTTGACCCTTTTCAATCGAATCATTAACAACAAGTTTCTACTCCGTTTCAAATCTAAGGTATAACATCAATTTCGATATTCATTCCCTAATCAACTCGAATCCCTAAAAGAATTGTGGGTTTTCGTCATTAGTGATTATAACTGCCCTAATTACAAAATTAGAGTTCGTCAAATCAAATAATGGTGAAAACGTGTAATTATTAGAGGGCTTTTGTAGTTTTAGGAATAGATAGGTTAACATGGCTTGATCATTTGTGGTGTTTAAATGTGTTCTTGCTAATTTTGTTCGAAAATATTGTGTAGAATGCGAAATAATGAAAATAACATGATATGTTTGAGTATAAGATTGTTATGGCTTAATGAATAAGCTAGTTAAGAGTTTAAAAATCGATAGTACACAAAGGTTAGACATCGATCAAGTAAAAAATATATAGATCGAACGAGTGTTTTTATGTGTTGATCGAACGAGTGACCATATGTGTTGATCGAACGAGAGTGTTTATGTGTTGATCGAACGAGTGGTGCTTAGACATGATCGAACGAGTGGTGCTTAGACATGATCGAACGAGTGGTGCTTAGACATGATCGAACGAGTGGTGCTTAGACATAATCGAACGAGTGATTTTAAAAGGGATCGAACGAGAGACCATTAGACTAGATCGAACGAATGACCTATAATAAGGATCGAATGAATGATTGTCCATATGTCTCGAACGAGCTAATGTCAATGTGAGGATCGAACGAGCACTTGCTCTATGGATCGAACTAGTGCCATTCTTTAAGGACCGAACGAGTAAAAGCTACAACACTTAACCAATTCTTTGACATAACACACTTAAGATCAAATTTTTTTCTAACAAAGATTAAAATTCAACAAATCTCTTAGGCTAAAAAAATTAATGTGAGGATCGAACGAGTTGTCACCAAGGACTTTATTATCGAAGAGTGGTTAAGTGAAAATGCTAAGATTAGTGTTAAATGTGAAAATCGAACTTGCATAAATTTACGAAATCGATCGAGTATAAACCATATGGACCGATCTAGTAACGTGTGGTGAATCGAACGAGTGTCTTAATGTAAGGGTCGAACGAGTGATTTATGGACCGAACGAGTATCATTTAATGAGGGTCGAACGAGTGTCTAAACGTGTGGATCGAACAAGAACTTTACAAAATAGATCGAACGAGCGTCATTTAAATTGGATCGAACTAGTGTCTAAATGTGAGGATCGAACGAGTGGATCCTTGTGAGGATCGAACGAGTGAATACTCGTGAGGATCGAACGAATGGTTGCAAACAAGGACCGAACGAGTGACTATTAATATGGATCGAACGAGTGCCTAATTGCATGGATCGAACGAGCGTCTATGTGACTGGATCGAACGAGTGACTATTTAACTAGACCGAACGAGTGTCTAAATGAGAGGATCGAACGAGCACACGTTTGTGAGGATCGAACGAGCACATGTTCTAAGGACCGAACGAGTGCTTGTGTACATGGACCGAACAAGTGTAATTTCAGTGCAACTCGATCTAGCTGTTTTTTCTTTAGGACCGAACGAGTGTTATTCTTTGAGGACCGAACGAGTAAAGTTATCAACACTTAACCAATTTTTTGACATAACCACACGAAAGATCAAATTTTTTCTAACTAAGATTAATATTTCAACAAATCATCTTCGTCCTAAAATAGATATAAACGCCTTGACAAAACCAAGTTAACTACATTCTACTTAATTGTTAGGATACGTGCCTTTGTCTTAACACGCTAATTTCGTCAATCTAAGGTAGAATTGATCTTCAAAGTGCTAAAAGTCATAAATGTTCTCATGAATGATGATAGGTGATCCCTTCTTATAATCTGTCACTCACTTCTTTCTAAACAGACTCATGGCAACTCTTCAATAGATAATAAAGAGCGGATCAGATTGCATTGGATGATGCATTTGGTGGCTTCCTTGCTGGACTATGACTTAAGATTGGAAAATGTAATCTTCGCATAAGTACTGGATGTCACATCAAAGTAAGCAAACCCTTCAATGGTCTACGAATGCTAAAGCTCACTCCATTCTACAAGGCTTTCAATCAACTGCTGATGCAACCAAGATCTATATGCAAGAATTTTGGGCTTCTGCTTATGTTCATAATCGATCTGTCCGATTTAAGATGAATAACAAAAAGCAACATCATCGGTCTGTGAGCCAATTCCGGGAAATTCCTTCAAATTGCTCCCTAAAAGTCGTAAAAAAAGTTTGTAGAACCCACCTCTTGAGAAGGAGAATCCTCAACTTTTCTAAGCTAGTCTTGGTCATATCTGGAGATATAAGGAAGAATTTACTTGACGTGAATTTCAATAAAAACTGCAATCAACCTGGAGAATCATTTGCCTGCTGTAATCAAACAAATGTCTCAGGCGGAACGACTCATCATATGACAAGTCTTCCGTCTTCTCAAGCCTCAACGCTTGTGGGGAAAATACAACAAGAAGAACGTTGATTATGCATATCTTCTGTGGGAGGACTTCATTTTCAAGATTGAGAACAAAAATACGAAGAAGGGCAGTGCGATGTACTATCCTCGGTTCACCAAGTTAGTCGTCAACTATGTCATGGAAAAGGATCCTTCAATTCCGAGAAGAAACAAGGTCAATTGGCACTATGCCAGAGATGACCCAATGTTTACTACAATCAATGTTATATCAAGGAATGAAGCCACTCAGTTGTACGGGGCTATCTTGCCAGTGGCATTAACCAACGAGGACATCCGCAATTCTGAATCCTACAAAGAGTATTATGCTATGGCTTCAGGAACAATTCCTCCTAAGACAAAAGGAAGCAAGAAGAAAGCTAATACAGATGCAATCCCTCAACAGAAGCCTCCCACTGCCCCCAAGAAAAAGAAGTCAGGAAAAGGAAAACAAAAGACTACAGAGCTGGAGAATATCTCTGAGGCAGATTTGACAGAGGCTGAGCAACTCAAAATAGTCATAAAAAGAAGCCGTCAAGAAACTCATAGCTCTCATGCTAGTGGTTCTGGAGCAGATGAAGGAACTGGTGTTACACCAGGGGTTCCCGATGCTCCTGATTATGACTCAGAGGATGATATCTCTTGGAAATCAAGCGACGATGATCAAGATGATGAGCAAGATCAAGATGATGACGATGCAGAGAAACATGACGTTCATGAGACTACCCAGGAAGAAGAAGATGATGATGACCATGACGATGATGAGAATGATCAAGAAGATGATGATGCACATGACGATGATAAGAAAGCTGAAGATGATGATGATGAAGAAATGACTGAATCAGATAATGATGGTGATGATTTTGTACATCCAAAGCTCACGACTCATGATGATGAAATAATACATGAAGAGGATACTGATAACGATGATTCTAGTATTTCATCATCAGATGAGGAAGATAGTGACAATGACGTTGAAGGAGCGAATGTTGCAGGCGCAAAGTCGGATGAAGATGCTACAGATGAAAAGGATCAAGGAAATGAGGCAGTCAAAGATACCAATACCGATCTTGATGGAAGAGATAAAGTAATGACAGATGTTGAAGACACTCATGTGACCCTAACTCCGGTTAATCCTGATGGTCAACAACAAAGTTCGTCTGTATCATCTGGATTCGTCTCCAACATGCTGAATCCAAACCAAGACACCGGTGTTGATGATATTTTTAGACAACATACTGAAGCCACCTCTCTAATTGATACACCTGTAACAGCCATCATGGAGCCATCCTTCACTGCACAAATCAATCGCCCTCCAACACCGTATCCTCATGTCATTCAAACACAACAACCACCAATTATGACACCGGCTACTACTACAAGCTCCTTGCTACAAAATCTTCCTAACTTTGCCTCGTTGTTTGGCTTTGATTATAGACTGAAAGCGTTAGAAGACAACTTCTCAGAACTCAGGCAAACCAATCAATATGCTGAAGCGCTCTCCTCTATTCCTAGCACCGTTGAACAATATCTAGCGAACAAAATGCAGGAAGCAGTGGACGTTGCAGTCCAATTGAAGTATGACAGAATTCGAGAAGAGTCTACTACTGCAAATCAACAATTCCTTGACTCAATTGATGACGGAATGAAGAAAATCATCAAGGAACAGGTCAAAAAGGAAGTCTCCAAAATTATTCCAAAAATCGAGAAGTTAGTAACCGATCAACTCGAGTCTGAGGTTCTGGTGCGATCATCAAAGGAAGCCAACACATCTCATGCTGTAGCTGCAAATCTTTCAGAACTCGAGCTGAAAAAGATCCTAATTGACAAGATGGAAGCTAACAACTCTATCAACAGGTCAGATATTCAAAAGCAGCTCTACAAGTCATTAGTTGATTCTTATGAAGCCGACAAGATCTTGTTAGATACATATGGCGATACAGTCACAATTAAAAGACCTAGAGATGGTGCAGATGATGATCAAGAACCCTCCGCTGGAACAGACCGGGGGTCCAAAAGAAGAAGGTCAGGAAAGGAACCCGCTTCTACCAGTGCTCCAAGTGAAACGACAACCAAGACTGCAGGAAAGACTACCAGTACAGGATCTAAGACTCACAAGAAATCTGCTAGCCAATCTGCTCCAGTAGGGGAAGCTATGCAATCTACAGATGTCTTTGAAGGACCTGCAGACCAGGAGTTCGAAACAGGTGTCCAAGATGAACAAGCAGAAGAAGAGGTCCAACATCTTCCTGACTGGTTTCAACAACCTACGAGACTACCTTCTCCTGATCATGCATGGAATAAGTCTGTTCCTGCCGTTCATGAATCTGTCCAACCTTGGTTAAGCAATCTGGCACAACAAGACCCTCGAGAGTCGTTCGATGAACTAACCGACTCTACATTTGACTTCTCCGCTTTTGTGCTATCGGCTAAATGTTCAAAACTCATTAAAACCTGAATTGCTAGCAGGTATCATTCGAGCTGTTGAAAGGCACTTTGCAAGAGTTTGACTGAACTTGAATATTTTTGTGAGGAAAATGTCTCATAAAGCCACAAACCGAATAAATTGGATGGATCAACCCTGAAGGTCGCCAATATCCTCATGATCTACGACAGCCACTACCGTTAGTTCCAAATTCTCAAGGTCGTCGTGTTATACCGTTTCATCACTTCATCAATAACGACCTTGAGTACTACGTGGTGGTGTGTCAAGCCGAAGTACTCTACTCCAGGTGCGAAGACTACAGGCTGCAGATTATTGCGGGCATATCAAATGGTGAAGACTTAGTACCTAACTCAATTGGAGTCAAAATGATAGTCAAATACGACAAATTTGCCCTCTGGGGAATCTCGCATTGGGGCAAAAAGCAAAGACAGTTCTACCCCCACCCCCCATAGCATTGCAACTTCAGGGAATCAGCTCGAGACGTCTATTCAAAATGACGGTATTATTGCTGTCATCTAAGGTTTGAAATAGTCGATGAGATTATAAAGCATCTTGACTGCGGATTACTGTACGAAGGGATGATGATGTTCTCTACAAGTTCAAAGAAGGCGACTTCCACAGACTAAGGATCCAAGACATTGAAGATATGCTGCTTCTTCTCGTGCAAGGAAAAGTGACAAATCTCAACGTTGAAGAACGTATTGCATTTAATGTCTCCTTAAGAATGTTTACAAGACGCATTGTCATCCAGAGGCGTGTGGAAGATCTTCAACTGGGTGTTGAAAGCTATCAGAAGAAACTCAACCTCACAAAGCCTGACACGTACAGATCCAATCTGAGAAGACAAGACGCTTATACACCATACTCTGATCCAAGAGGATTCATCTACGAGAACAAAGACAAGAAGAACCGATTGATGCGCATTGACGAACTACACAAGTTCAGCGATGGTACTCTAGATGACGTTCGGACTGCTCTAAATGATCGCCTCAAGGGAATTAGAATGGAGTATCTGCCACAGACTTTTTGGAGCCAACGTGACAAAGCAAACGCAAGAGCTATGATCCAGGCGATTGACAAGAGGCTAAAGACAAGGAGGATAATGAGGAGTTTGGAGAGATTTGTCGGTGGACGACCATACGGGGGTGACCTACGGCTACTACAAAGGACCATATGATTTATCATATGTTGTTCTCATCTTAAAAAGGTCAATCCTCGTAAATACACTTATCTTGTGAATATGTTCATTATTAGTGTAGACTTATGGTGATAATAAGGAGTGCTCAAGTACAAAATTTTCAAGAATTTCTTAGTAAATTCAAAAATTTCAAATTATTACACTCAGCACTATCTTACATATCCCTTATAATTTGAGGGGGAGCATTAAAATGTTCCTATAAGTTATTCTGTAACATTTTGTCCCCGGACGTTTAATCAATTGATATCCAAAATATCAAGGGATTAACATTTTGGATAAGGGGAGAAAATGTGATTAACCTGGACTTAATGTATATTGACAGAAGTGATCAAATAAAATGGACTCAATGCACTCCACACTTAGCATGTACTACGATTACGATGCACATGTTAAGGGGGAGCTTTTAGTGATGATGAAAAACTCTCAAAGTGTAAATCTTTTGATATTTATATCAAACACTTTGATTGAAATTTTCAATGTTTTTAGAAGGATTGTGATGAAATACCCAAAAGACCGACCATGTTCTTAAATTTATGAAGTTATAAGGCGGTTAGGCTTAGGTATTCAAATCCCATGATCCAGCCAGAACCGGAGGGATCTACCCAGGGATATCTACTAGTTAGTGTAGAAGTCCTTAGGTATGATACAAAAGGAGAAAAAGTAAGAATCGGGAATAATGCCGACTGAGATGGAGCTAACACTGGAACAAACCCAACAAGGTGTTAGTTATGAAGTCTCGGTAAGCATTGAAGGGGTTGAAGAATGAAAAAGAAATGTAAGGATAAAGGGTGTAAAGAAAGAAGCCTTCCATATACTTAGGCAGAAACCGGGTCAATACATAAACTGTCGGAAACACTAAGGTGTAGTGTGACATTGAAGACTGTCATGGACCTAGTGACGCTATGCACAACCCTCCCTAGCCACTCAAGGTCTCTCAAAAGACTCTTGTTTCATTTCTTACGGAGATTACACGCATTTCTATTGACTTTCTCACTCCGAGTTAGTTGATATTGAAAAGGTGGCAGTCTGCTCCAGCCTCCGATCACTAAAATCAAAGTGCACTATTGAGTCTAGAGCCAAAAGAGATCATCCATAAATCTCATTAGGACACTTGTCAAATTCTGCTTGCTAAGTCACACAATGTGAATTACAAGATATATATTAAGAGTCCTACGCATTATCCTTGTGATTTTGCCAGAACATCTGAGTGATACTTAAGTATTCACAATGAAGATGGAAATCCTGCTTGAGCCAACATCAAACAAGCTCATGGTAGGTGACTTGTGCGATTCTATACAAATCAAACTTGTGACAACTGGAAAGAAACAATGGTGCAATTCTATAAAAATCAAACTTGTTCCAGGATATGAATTGACGATTGATGATGAATTTTTGAAATGATTAACACTCTCGATGTGTCACAAAATCACTTTAGCAAGTGACACGTTGATTGATTTTCAAATCGATTTTTCTATTTCAATCGGTGAGATAGTAACTCACTGGTTCACTCTTATCGTGCTGTCTGAATGAATTTTTGAAATGATTAAAACTCTCGGCCTCAATTGCATACTCAATTTCTCTCTTTTTATCTTAGTATTTTTGTTGCTGTAGTCACCAAAAACAATATTTTGTAAGTGATACTTTCGAATTGATTTTCAAATCAATTTTCTATATCGCAATCGGTGATGATAGTAACTCACTGCTGTTTACTCTTATTCGTTTGTGCGTCTACTTTGAGACTCGTTTCGATAAAGAGAACATGACCTGAGTAGAGATGTAATCTAAGACTATGTGTTTTAGAATAGATTCAATACTTCAGCTGGAAATTCGCTGTCAGTGAAGATTCTATCTTAAATTGGAATCTCTATCTGATCAAGTAGATCCTCACGGTATCCGAAGGTTTCTCCAATCCAATTCCTGGGCGAATGACAAAGCCATGTTCGTACCCACCGCTTATTGATAAATTTCTTATGCAAGGCACTTTAATGGTTGTTGGAGGTTCTCATGATTCCAAGCTGGCTCACAAGATATTCATATCCACTGCTCATACTTCCGAGTCCGACTCAAACAGTAAGTCATGTCATTGAAAGCTCAAGTACAGGTTCAAGACTTTTCGCTACTGTTCTGATGCCACACATCTTTCTAGAAGTGTGTCAAAGTGTTAAAGTTAATGAATTTTCAAGAGTGAAAGATGAACATTAAAGCTTCTTCAAGAATGGTTTTATGAGCATGTCAGTCCAGAAGTCGCGCTAGGCACTAGATGGTTAAAGTTTCGAAGGATGGTCGTAGGGATTGTGCTTGGCTTGAATGATCTCTCAAGTATGCTCTAAGATCTCACAATGTCAAATACATAAGTTCAAGGATCTAAGTCAATCCCAAGAAGTCAATGATCACTACAGCATATTCCACAAGAGAAGAGTCTGTAAGAGTACGAGTCTAAAGACTAAGGATAATAAGCATAGTATGCTAGGTTTAATAGTTCTGTAAATTGGAGTGACACTCCCTTAGGGGAGATGTGTTGTGGAAACATCAAAAAGTGTGGGTCACTCCAAAGTTTGTTAACAAGTCATTGTAGCTTAGTAGTTTAGTAGATAAGGATTAGTTTAGTAAATCTTGTCCAAGCCCAAGGCCATGGAGGCCCAAGAGTCTCCAACCCAATGGGTCGGCGTCATCTTGTAGTATTTTATACACCCTCTCCTAGTTCTTGGAAGAGGGTTTGTTTGTTCCATTTCCATACATTCATTTTATACATTCATCCATTTATTCCAGATCCAAGTTGTTTTCTCTAACGCATCCCAACCCACATCTCATATTGTTCTTGGTTGATCTTAAGGATTACATAGTATTCTTCAGTTTGGGGTCCCTACGGATGGCGCAATCTGTTGATACAAAGTTATGGACGATCCTGGTTAGGTCCAGAATTAGAGTTGTAATACGGGATCGAGTTCTTATGCCAGGTTCCTGTATTCAATTAAGTCCTTGATGTATGTAGACCTGCGCACTAAGTGAAAAATATAGCACGTTTAGGTTTCCGTGGATTTCGATGATTGTCTCCCACGTATTATCGCCTCCGGCCGTTGTCGAGTATGATGTACTCGGTTTTTAGGTTGTAGTAGATTAGTTATTGTAGGGTCTCATGGGTTCTTTCTGTAGGGCGTACCTATAGATGAGAGCCGAGGTGCGCGAGTTGTCTCTCCTAAACGTAAGGGCCTGAGTGACCTGGTTGGTGCTGTTTTTTTAGTATCGGAGTAGGGTCTCACTGTTTATTTTGTATTCGCCGTTATTTAGTAACTAGTGGGACCACTCATGATTATGACTCGTTCGTAATGGTTGTGTTCGTAGATCCTGAACCAAGCCTGCAACAACTACATAGAAACAAACACAACCTATTCCATTCCCCGCAAAATATCTCCAGCCCGTGTGCAACGCACGTGTATGCATGCCTCGTAATTATAATCATTAGATATGTATAAGTATAAAAATAATGAGTTCATTAAATACTATTTTACACAAATGATGAGGCTTAAACATAACCCACTCATTATAATACAATTATTACCTAATAATGAATGATTTAGTCTCTCTTATTTCAAAAGCTTATGTTTAGGTTTTCCTTTATTACTCCCACCGTCTCATAATTATAGTCCATCAACAAAAAACATGCAGTTTAAGAAAAGTAGCATCATTACAACTTTCTCTCTCTTACTTTTTACACAATAACAATTTTATCCTTAACCAATTAATTTATAACTTTTTTAAAGTTTTTAATTATTACTTCAAGTGAAGATGATAAGGTAAACTTAATCTAACTTTCCTATCCATTTTTGAAAGTGAACAATTAATTTGAGACAACCAAAAAAAATGTGGACTATAATTTTGAGACGGAGAGAGTATACAAAATATTATAACACAAAATAAATCCTAAAAAGCATAAAAATAACGACAAATTTCAACATGCATATACGTGTGCAGATTAAATAACTAATTCAGATTCAACAATCCTCATACTCTCTAATCTTTATTAATTAAATTAGAGCTTCAATTAAACACTAATTTTTCCCTAAAACCGAAACAAAATTAACAGCAAAATCACAAACTTTTTTAAAATATAACTAAAACCCCTAACAAATCTAAACAAAATAGATATTAAAACTCATACCTTTAGGCCATTAAAAAAGTTTTTGTTCTTCCTTAAATAAATTATGAATGTTTTTCTCAGAACCACTATAACGACAATTAAACTGAAACACATTTCTTCGATTTATTCTTAAATCGCCCAATTTTTATTTAAGATTCGACTTGAAAGAGTTAGTTAAAAGAAAATTAGTAAAAGTGTGACTCCATGGTTGATTGTTATATGGTTAGTAGATTACTCTCTTTTTTATAAAGTTTTTTTTATTATACTTTTGACATGTATATCTTTATACTCAGTTTTTCTTAAACCCGATTTTATAAATATTCTTACCAAATATTAAAATATTTAAGTTTTTTTTATTTAATAAATATACTAATATAATTATTATTTAATAAGGAATGATTTAGTTTATTATAACGTCAAAATCTGTAATTGAGGTTTCCTTACTTATATAAAACATTTGTTAAGTTGAATATATTTCTACCTATATATGGGGCAAGGCATCAAGTATTTCATGATGACTAGACATGATGACATGACAACTTAATGCTGACTAGAAATGATGACTCAAAGGGTAGTTTAGGAATAAAAATGCGACTGGACATTCACAGTGAACAAATCAAGGGTATTTAGGACATTTTGCACTTTCCTAAAATCCTTGCTACAAGTTCGACCTCATTCAATGGTCAGTTACAATTTCAAACGAATATGTCTGACTTCTTTGAAATCCCATCCAAAATTATCATCATTCATTCTGTTTTGATTTTGATTTTGAAAATCATATCAACCAAATCAGATGATTTCAAAACCATAATCTTCATCTTCATCACCACACTAATTCTCATTATGATTTGGCATCGATATCGAAGGTAAATGGATTACTAACAGTGATTGTCGAATTTGATTTATATTTTCATTTTCATTTCTCAATAATCGAAAGTCATATGAAACTATAGTGATTGTCGAAGGTAAACGGATTACTTATAATTGAAACTTGAAAATAGATTTACGAATAAGGAATCTAACTTATATGAGCACCAAGTGTTTGATAATAATCTCCAGTGAAAGTATTTTTGACTTTTAATGCTTATCATATTTATTTTCTATGAATTTACCGTTTCCCGATTCATTAGGCAATCAGGCAAAACAATTTTTATGATCCTGCATTGATATTATATGGAACGTCATTTAGGCTGTTCTTAAGGGTGTATGAGATTACTTAAAACTATCTATCTGCTTTTTAGATCGCAGTGTGATGGTTATATCAGCAACATTGTATGGACCTGATTATGATTCTATTATTGCTTCACCTTTTGCTTATATAGTACCATGGTATGGCTTACGAGTTTAATGTTTTACATCTACAACCAAACCAAGCTTCATTCCAATTCCAATGCTTGAACTTTAAAGATATAATGAGTTGGTGTAAAATTACTAACCATGTGGGAATTAGCACATAGGTGCTACCATTGCAGGTAGTCGTATCGATGGATTGGAACGTCATGCCTCGGGCACCAACTCAAGTACTATTTTTTGTTTTCCACCCATTCTCATCATCATATATATGTTACTGCAAACTCATAAATAGATTATATATGGTATTTACAAGCACTTACTTTTCTGCACAAGTCAAACCGTATAAGGGTTATAGGAGAACAGTCGGCCCTAATGGCATAGAGGTGATACAATTGGATGGTGCTTAACATTCATATACAAAAAAGCCATTAATTGCATGGCACATTCCTAGAAAGGTACATTTTGTAGATATGTGTGTGTACGATTCCTCAACTGTGAGATCTGAATACATTTGTTGTTGTTGTAGATATACTGCATTGTTAGCAACTCTATCCCTTCGCCAAGAAGGAAGACTCAAGGTACATACATAAATCTCACCAATTTAAACTCCCCCCCCCTCTATTTGACCTTTTAATGGTATTTAGGTGGTCTATTAAACGTTTCAGTAACTACAAGATAATCTAGAATTTGTAAACAAGAAACAACCTCAAGGTCATGATGAGCTTTGAAATTCCTCAACTATTTATGAAAACTCTGCCTTAAGTAAGTAACATGTTTATCTATGTTTGTTGTCCAACTATAGTACAAAAAGAATACAAATGTTACATTATACTGAATTTAGAAGAGTGTAAGGGAGTTTAAAGGGGATAATGTTGTTTTCTGGTTGTTGTGTAACGGGTCAATGTTGTTAACTTCCAGTACTGTCTAAAACGAACCGGGCTTGAGCCGAAACAGTGTTTACTTATAACTTAATACTATCATTTTATATAAATGATGATTAGTTTTTTTATTATGATTTTGAAGGCTATTATTTGAATAATAACGCACACTTCACTATAAGGATTTAGGAGGTTTTATGTATTTAAAAACCATTTTGCCAATTTTCAAACTATTTCAATTTGACTCGGTTTTTCCTATAAAAGTAGTGGTTTATAGTATTCGTTTGGATATAAGATATCTAGAATCTAACCAATTAATCATGTTATAAAGTCTGCCTCTATATATCTTGAATGATTGAAGGGGATTAATCAAGTTAATCTGTTTTGCACGGTGACAACATATCAATCAAAGATGACGGGTGTCCTTTTTACATTTTTTGGCTGAACATATGGCATGTAAGAAAAAATGACCCATGCATTGACGAGAAAAGGACATTCTTGTGAAAAAGTATATATCATATATGCCTTGCACGATATGAGTAAAAGTCTCTAAAGTTCGGTTAAAAAATAGTTTATTAAGTACTTCTAATGCAATAGCTTGAAACTAATTTGTTCATCCTTTATAAGGATGATCAAAAGCAAAACATTGTTTGTCCAAACATAGTCAGTTTCAAAATGAAAATCCAAACACCCCCTTTACGACATGAAACACACTTTTTACTTACAATGTTTGTCTGTGTGCACCAATGTTATGCATTTTTAAGGCTACAATTTATCTATTGGCAACTTTGTAATTAATTTTTTAGGCAAACGTACACTTGCATGTTCATTGAATATAGAACTGCACTCCAGGTGAAAATTGTCATAAACGTTCTGACGGACCAATTTTAGGCATGGATTATGTCATACCCCCTAGACGGGGCCTAGACGAACATGTTGTCCGGAAAGCGTGACTTGATAGCATCTCAAGTACAAAGCATAAGAAACGACCTCTAAGTGTACGTTTTGAAATAAACACCGTTGCATAGATGAAAATAATAATTATATTTTTTTACATCGATTAAATTTAAAAGATTCAAATTTAAAATGCGGACTTAAATAAATTCACAACAACTATTTAAAGACAAGATAAATTTATGGTAAACCGGTACGGCAAAATAACTTGCACATAAGTCTATCAACAACATCCCATGCTAATCTCCTGATACAATAAACATGCTTAAAAAAACTTCAACATAAAGTTGATTTAATTCAAAGGTTTAGTTTAAACGTTAATGATAGTGGACACAAGATATCAACACTATGCGACATTTATAACAGATACAAGCTTCACATAAAAGTATTTACGTTACCTAAAACTCATGACACCGAAGCTAAATAACTTTATACAGCATAGTAATATTGCGAGGTTGAAACAACCCCTCCCCGATGTAACTGACCAAGACAACTTCTTAAGTTCGACATGGTATATTTCCGTTATCGGCACCCCGTGTAGTGATCGTTTCATCACCCGGTAAGGGAATATTGTCCCCAATAGATCTATTTATAACACTCGCTCCGCTCGACCGGTAAAATCCCTCCAGTCAAGAGAATTGACGTTCAGATAAGATGGGGCATATTGTCCTAAACGCGACTTACAACACGTAAACAGGGAAAATCTCACGCAAATACTTGTGTCCCAGTTTAAAAGCAAGCAAAGTTTCTCAACCCCAAGTTATAAAACAATTATTCAAACGAGTAAAAAGTTGGGGCTATGAAACACACGCTTATAACGGCTAATGGATTAAAAGGAATCAATCAAATGAAAATGAATCTCACGGTTCAAGCGACAACCTATGCATATATCGTCGTTTAAGACTGATGTACACAACGAATAACGCTAAACAGCAAGAACTGATCATCTACCAACACAAGTAGACCCGCGTACCCTTTTTTTATAACGTACTTTCGAAATGTTATAATTTGACATCTCAACACTTCAAAACATCTAGAAAATATTTCGTCCTTTAGTGTATTTAGTCTTTTAGTATATATCGTCTTTTAGTTATTTGGTCTTTTAGTTAGTGTATTTGTATCTTTTGATGTATTTCGACTATAGTGGTATTACGTCCCCCCCCTTGTAGTTGTGTTTCATCTTTTAGTGTATTTTGTCCTTTTAGTACATTTCTTCGTCTTTTAGTGTAGTTTCGTTCTTTTAGTGTAATTGTCTTTTATACATTTCATCTTTTTATCTTTTAGTGTATTTCGTCTTTTAGTGGTAGTTCGTCTTTTAGTCCCGACACTCAACGTGACTCGATAACTAAAATTTTGACCTAAAACTCGACCTTACGTTTTCTACATTTTATCATAAGTTTTGGATAATAAACGTATAGTTTTTTCGACGCATTTTAATAAAGTTTTACGAAATTTCGCATGACTTTCTAAAATAATATAAGACTTGTCATGTTTGTCAAGTCTCGACTCGTGAAACTAGCTATTTTACACAAAGTGCAATCTTTTTATTGACTCGCATGTATATCCGATAAACAAACCTCAAATATTGCAAACAAGTCCTTCTAAAACCTAAACTTCTTCGACATTAACCTTACAGCTTACAACAATCCAACATCTACTTAGAATCTTTTCGCCAACGATATTTTAACTCATCATACGATAAAATCTTTAATAAGCGATATAGGCCGTACAAGAGCAATATTTATATCAACATATTCATAATGAACTTTTAAATCAAAATACACTCCTTTTTTATTTTCTTTCCATTGATAAAGAAAAATAATAAACATTGAGACTTGTAGTTTTATAGAAAATTTAGATAAAAAGAGTTCCACGAACGATCCGCTTTGTACACCTTGTTTCGGATGTTATACCGGAATGCAAAAGTACAACTTATTTAGAAAACAATACATATGACTTACAAAAAACACGACGAAGTTGGTTAGAAATCAAAGAACAACCCAACGTATGGTTTTACAATTACCCGGATGAACTAACAAATCAACACGAACGAATATATCTTCAAGTGGATGATCAAAACTTAAAAACAAATGGATTTGGTGAAGTGGTTGGTGTCGGCAAAGAGAGGAAAGAGTATGTGTGTGAATGAAATGAGAAATGAGGTTAAGGGTATATGTATATACAACAAAAGTCACACACATACACACACACACACACACACACACACACCTAGTGTGTGCCGTGGGTTAGGAGGGGACAAGGCAAAAGGGGACCAATTTGATCCTCAAATGAGAGTTTAGCAAGGACATGGTGCAAGCCATTTTGTAGGATGTTAGTTAGACTTGTTAACTTGTAGCAAAAATTCAAAAATGGATCCTATGCATGCATGTATGTGTAACCGGTTATGTATAGGCCAAAGGGGGGACCAAAAATATTTTTCCCACTTTCTAGGATCACTAGTGCTCTTTTGTGAATTAATTTTCAAAGTATAGCATGCATATGTATAGATTAAAAATGCGTAACACGTAAACAACGAATCGAGTAACGGCATCACGAAAAATTATGAAATTTTAAATATTGCTTAAAACATAAAAAACGCGGCTATTGCCAAAATACTACAACGTTTGGATGTATGTACCGGTTCGACTCCGGAGGGATGATTCTCTAGATAACAACGAAAACAAAACTTCGTTTATAAACGGTTAAAGCTAAATGAAACATTTAAAAATTCAAATTACTACACGGAAACGGCTAACTTTTTGAATGGAAATTCTCGGGTTGTCACAGATTATATAAGAATCTTGCGTTCTCACCCGAGGATAGAAATAAAAAAATTCGCCATGTTGGTAAGTATATTCCTTCAAATTGAACCAATGTCATACCAGTTTGAAGGTTCCCTATTATCAACAATTTAATAATTTCGCTAGGCACTTAAAGAGATGGGATAATCATAATTATGGTTGATCTGAATAGGACATAAATTATAATAATATTAGAAGTAGCAAAGCTTTTTGCAGATGTTGGCTCAATATGTATAGCCAAGTCTGATATCTCCTTATAGAAAGGATCGTGATGCATGTCGTGCAATGCTCACATATGACAATTTTATTGAGGCAATGGTTCTTTTCTTTGTGTTTTTCTTTTTTGAATCTGTGTGCGTGTGTATGTGTCTGTTTAGGGAAAGAAATTAAATTTTATTTTAATTCTAGCAGGTTTTCATGAACACGCCTCTCGAAGTGTATGGCGGAAGAGACCCTAAAGGCCATTACAAGCTTGCGTGACCAAGAAAGATTAGAGGTACAGTTTTCACTTGTATCTCTTATATTTTTGTAACCTAAATCAGTTCCTCCTATAAGAGAATACGCAAACACGTAGAGCTTTTATTCGGTTGGTCTTATAAGATTTCATTTTGGTGTGTCAAATTGAAAATATGATGATTGCGGGGCTTATTTACTTGGCTTAGGAAATGAAGGAAGATTGTATAAATTACTAAAGTCATAGCTCTTTGATGTTAATGAGATATTTTAGAGGTGACAAGATGAGCTAGTTAGGTGACGGGTCAAAATGGGTCATTTTAGTATGGTTTGAAAAGGGCTGGACGAGTAACCCACAAACACTTTTAACTAAGTCTTTATTTTTTAAAGTAATGAACAAGTAATGGGTTAGTAATAATTACAAAGAAACACTATTAGTAAAGCGATTTAGGAGGTTGTATGCATAAAAAATAGACTGTAGTTTTGGATGATTTTCAAGTTTCAATAGGTTAGAGTTTTTCTCCTTTTAGCTAAATGTTTGAATTCAATCAGTTTGAGAAAGAAAAAAAACAACCAACGTTGTTTAAGGGGAATTCCCTCGCCCATCCCATTTTTAAGAGCCCTTTGATGGAAATCATTATTGGTATGCCAAAATTGACGTCTTATTTGTTCATACATGTTTGTGGTCAGCTTCAAGGATAGATTTTGGTAATGGACTCGCGACCCTTACAAAGGACTCATCACTGAACCATTATATATGGCTTTTCATTTCGAGTTGTCTACAATATTAACAATTTTTTGATAGAAATAAATTATATTAAAAAGATAATTAAAGAAACATCTGACAAAACCCAAACATAAGCCCCATGATGTACAAGACCAAAAGACACAATGGTTTAAGTTTCACCCAGCGCCCATCTAGCTATGCTATTCACAACTGATACTACAAACATATATTGTATGATCTTTGTTGCCTTCATCTTGGATACTAATTTCAACGCTTTGTTTTTATTTTATTCACAGACACTAGAGCTATATGAGGAAGTTTGTTACATTGGATGAAATGGTGATCATTTGGTAGTTTTAGGTTTCTTATTGTTACATTTATTTTGATGTGATAACGAGGGGAACTATGAACCGCACAACTAATGTTGTTTATAATAAAGTGGGCTTTCAATATTTTTGTTTTTTCAACTATGTGGTATGCTATGAATATGATGTGCGGTCATCGTAGGACTTCTACACGAGAAGTTTTACAACTCCCTAGGCAGTGCACCTAATCGTTGTAGTGTAGTATATGCAAGACTCGGGGTTGTTTATCTTTCACTCGAGGAATAGGTTGGAAAGACTTGATCACGGTCTAACAGAATTCTAAGGGTTGAAGAAAGATTCTTTTTGTGTTTTTGTATTTTATGAAAGCAGGTAAAATCATATATTGGAGAGAGTGGTTTGGTTTTAGCTATTTAAACTAAATAATAATCTAAACTACTGGTGATAACAATATAATAAAAGACTGTGTTTATTTAATCATGTATTACTCCCTAGATTGCTTCTCCTAGTGTTGTTGCTTTGTCACACTTGTGATGATCTATGTAATTATTTCCTAAGTCATGAACGAATTACACGAACCCGCCGTCTATTTAATATTCCGTTAAGGCAACGCACAAGTAAGGTAGTATGAAGACTATTACAAGGCCCCTTAGGGTATATTAAATGCATGTGAAATATATTAAGAGTGGATCAACCATATTAGGGGGCAAGGTAGTATGAGGACTGTTACTCGATGGTATCCTTTCTACACAATCATGTTTTCCTAGACATATCAACAATGATACAGACAAAAGCTGGTTTTCTAAGACCTAACATGCATATCCATCACAAGAAGCAACACCACTAAGATCTACATTCTAGGTTTCATACAATCATAAATAAACACAGTAGGAGGTTTAGCCAAGCATGTTAAAGATAAAGCAAGAACAATAAATAATTACACAACAAGACATAAGTAAACCTTACTTGATTAAAACATGAGTTGGAGGAAGTATAATAGGGTTTTTAGGCCCTAAAATTGTCCCTAATAGCTGCTAAACGAACTAGGTTTCATACCCTCTTTTTATTCTAAAGTTACACACTCAAAACCCTAAATTCGGGTTTGTATATATAGGAAAATCGCTATGACGGCGTCGCATTTTAGTCGTGACGCCATCATGAGAGAGAATATTATAGATAATAGGTTGGGTTGTGTACTCTGACGCCGTCATGAGATCCAATGACGCCGTCTTAGTCTTCGTTGTAATGGTGTCACGTTGTATTGGTGATGACGTCTCTAGCTGCTGAGAACATTATCTTGAGTGATGTTGGTGTAGGTCTGTAGTCTTGTCCGTTTCTTCTCTAAATGAGCCCAAGTCATGTGTAATTCTTCCAAATGTCTTCCAAATGCGAAATACCTGAAAAGGAACGATTAAGTACCTATTTTGGGCATAAATGCACGATTTAAGGGGTTAAACGACCCCAAAAAAGTATATAAAATGACACCTCATCAAATACCCCTACACTTGGGATTTGCTTGTCCTCAAGAAAATGGGCTTTTCTACCTAGACAATAACAATATGAGGGGTCATTTTACCTACTCTTTAAAAATATTCTACAACACAACCTTCTAGACCTCGTAATTAAAAGCACGAAAAGTATATACTAGCACCTTACATAAGTGTTTGGGATTCTCTCTTTCACTCGGGTGTATATTGAATTATAACATATGAGGGAAACAAAAAATCACACTCATTACCTGTCATAGAATATAAATTACCATAGGCTTGGTAAAGGATCAAACCTCCACCGCTAGGTGCAAGTATTATTCATTACTATCTAAGAGGTCTTTATAAAGGGTTGTGGGGTGTAGGTGTAAGATAACATATAATGGAAACGGAAACGGATGGGATACATTTGGGTGGTAACTTTGGGTGAATTTGGGGTGGAAGGGTTAGCTAATTACTTACACGAATACACTTTGGTTTAGTTGCTAAGCCAAGACTCGGACGAAGATTTACAAACTCTACACAACTCTACATCAATCTCTTTCTTTTTCTTTTCATTTTTTTAATAACATAATACATCACATGGGGTTTATAATGCGTACCCCTACACTTGAGCTTTTACATGCTCGATATTTACAATCTAACTAATGACCCGATTTGAGGTGGATCAAAATAACATGGAGATCATTTGACAAACATATAGGGGTATTGACTTAACTTTTCTTCCCCATTCTTCGAATAATACTACCCATGAATCACCAATTGTCCCAAAAAACTGAAATTTACAAGGATTAAGGACATATCAATCGTGTACTCCATTAAGTAACTTAGGATTAAACACAATAATGTACTAAAGCGAAGTACCTATAATGTAGGACAAGCTTTTTGGGTGTAATGAATGTTTTAAGTGTGACAATGCAACTCATATAAAAGTCGGATTAACTAGAAAATTACCATAACCGGTGAAAAAGGAAAGCGTATGAGGGTATACTATGGGTATCACTGCACTAAAGGTGAGTGCATGGCAAGGGTGTGGGATAGTTATATGATCGGTGTGACCATCATAACAATTACAGGTTTAAAACATGGGTTAATCCTAATGCCTCTTATCAAGCAAATCCTAATACTTACTATGCGGTCTCGGGATGCATCACTAAAACAAGTTCTAGAATTTAATATGCTACCGGTACACTCTCATAATCCTAAAATAACTGATACCAATGTTTTAGAAAAGGCGACAAAACCACGCATACACATCCGTAATGACGGAATAGACACACATGATTGCTCACTCCTTAACTCGAACAAGCTAAAGGTATATTATCTAAGGGCGAACCTCACATTGTGGGGGTGGAATTTTGAGGGTTTTTGTGCTAGTCATATAAATTCCTATCCATGGGACGCTAGTAATACTCGGTTTTCATTGGTGTGTGTCGTAAAAAAATTTGGTAAAAATCACCCTTTTATGCTATGTTTTGATATATTACCCATCTTTTTAAGGACAAAACAAATGACAAATAAAAAAATAGTTTCTAAGGCTTATTTCCCCCCTACACTTAAGTTGAACATTGTCCCCAATGTTCTCTAGAAGTACCCGTTAAAACGTATAAAGGGAAAAGAAAACTAGGAAAAGAAACTAGTACTCCCCTGGTTTACTCAATAATGGAGAAGAAACATGCGATAACTGGTTAAATCGTCCTCTGAGAATCATCCAATGAAACTTCCTAAGACTTCCAAGCTTCTTCTCATCAAATATAACCTGTAATCAAAGACAAAGACAACTATACCAAGCATAAAATGTGCGTTTTACCAATATACAATATGAATTTAAGGTTCGACTCGATAGATAGGATGAAAGAATTGTTAAACTCATTAGGTTTTTGCAGGTTTATAAAAGAAAGATACATATATTAAATGTTATGCAAGATTTATTTTCAAAAATAATTAAAAACTTTAAGTTTTGGAACCTGGGCGTTTGACGCCTTCAGGGTTGTGGTGACCCCGTCACAGGTGTCGTGGTGACGGCGTCGCGTGTTAATCGTGACGCCGTCTCCACAGTCTGTGAAAACAAAATTTATGTTTTTGATGTAAAATTTCTTGCACTTGATTCCATAAGTTAATTCCTGTATAAATGGTTATACAAAACTTGAGATTTAACAATTTAATCATAAGACTCGAAACTGACGCGAATTAATCTAAACAATTCATTTAACATGTTTGAATTTGGCTCAAAAGCCAGATAAATTCCCCTACACTTATTGTTTGCAAAATACCTTTGATTGAAATTAAGACGAAGTTAAAGACAAACAAAGCATGATTACAAGATAGTTCAAACATAATAAAACAAACTATGAAGAATTAAAACATACATGACACTCCTAATATGCGAGAAAGTAAATTGGGTTACCTCCCAAGAAGCGCTTATTTTTGTTCGAGTCACGAGCCCGACTCTATGCTTATTTGATGCACAAAAGGTGGGTCTCCCTTACACTTGAGGTTAAGTGTGGGTGATAGTAGCGATACACACCATTTCAATGGAAGTATGCCACGTGGGGTGAAGGTGGTGTATGAATGGTCAAGGGTTTTACTACATTCATCCTAAAGCTACCCGGACGATATGGGTTGATGGGTGGGTCGGTTCCTCTTTTGTCTCCTAGATTTACATCTAAGGGTGAAAAATTTGGTAAAAGTTGAGGCTCCGGTTCATCAACACTAGGAAATCCCTTAGAACTAAGAAAGAGGTCATGAGTATTAGTATTTAAGCCTAGATCCTCTAGTTTCATGTGGTCCAAAGGTTCTACCTCGTTGGGATTCCTATAGTCTCATTTACTTCTTCCAGGTGAGTCACAGGCGGTGTGGTTTCCTCAAATGATGGTGGGACTTATAGGGTACTTTGTGGTTTTGGATTTTCTACTTTGTCCTATGCTATATTCCTATCCATCTCAACCCAAACATTTTCATTTCCAAATAATCTTTTTGCATGAACCTTCAAATTTTCTATTTCTTGTTCAGAAATAATGTTTGGTGGGTTGTCCCATTCTTTTTTTACCTTGGGCAAAGTTTTCAATGGTTTCCCATGCCTCTTCTCCACTTTATTCCCTAAGGTTCCCGTCTGCTGCAAAGTCATGGTCCATTTGGGTATATTGGTCGACGTGATGATAAAAGAATTGAGCAAGGGACCATAAATCAAGGCCATAATGAGGGACTCTTGGATTAAGTTTCTGAAACGAGTCCACACATCGTAGATAGGTTCATCTTGATGTTGTTGAAACACCAAGGTATGATTTTGGAATGGGAAGGTGGTGTTTTGTGGAGGGTTTTGAAAGGGTAAGGTAGGTGGTCTTTCATACATCATGATGGTGAACGAAAGGGTTACAAACAAAAGGTACAAAGAAAAGATAGACTATGAGAAAGCTAATATGCGGGAATTAAATCTTACTTGAAAGGATTCAAGCAAGTAGAACTAAGCTAAACTATGATCAATACCTAACTATTCCCTAGGCGGCGACGCTAAAAACTTGACGTGCGGTCGTCGTAGTACTTCTACACAAGAAGTTTTACAACTCCCTAGGCAGTGCACCTAATCGTTGTAGTGTAGTATAGGCAAGACTCGGGGTTGTTTATCGTTCACTCGAGGAATAGGTTGGGAAGGTTTGATCACGGTCTAACAGAATTCTAAAGGTTGAAGGAAGATTATTTTTGTATTTTTATATTTTATGAAAGCAGGTAAAATCATATATTGGAGAGAGGTTTGGTTTTAGCTATTTAAACTAAATATATTCTACGCTAATGGTGATAACAATAAGATAAAAGATTGTGTCTATTTAATCATGTATTACTCCCTAGATTGCTTCTCCTAGTGTTGTTGCTTTGTCACACTTGTGATGATCTATGTAATTATTTCCTAAGTCATGAACGAATTACACGAACCCGCCATCTATTTAATATTCTGTTAAGGCAACGCACAAGTAAGGTAGTATGAAGACTATTACAAGGCCCCTAAGAGTATATTAAATGCATTTGAAATATATTAAGAGTGGATCAACCATATAAGGGACAATGTATTATAAAGACTGTTACCCGATGGATCCTTTCTACACAGATCATTTTCCTAGACATATCACCAGCGATACAAGAAAAAACTGGTTTTCTAAGACCTAACATGCATATTCATCACAAGAAGCAACACCACTAAGATCTACATCCTAGGTTTCATACAATCATAAATAAACACAATAGAAGGTTTAGCCAAACATGTTAAAGATAAAGTAAGAACATATAAGAATCACACAACAAGACATATTGAATGATTAAGATAGTCTTACTTGATTAAAACATGAATTGAAAGAAGTACAATAGGGTTTTGAGGCCCTAAAATCGTCCCTAACAGCTGCTAAACGAACTAGGGTTTGCCCCTTTCTTTTACTCTAAAGTTACACACTTAAAACCTTAAAGGATTTATATATATAGGAAAATCGCTGTGACGGCGTCGCGTTTTAATCGTGACACCGTCATGAATAGAATATTCTAGATAATGGCATGGGTCATACATTCTGACGCCGTCTGGAGATCTTGTGACGCCGTCTTGAGATGGGTTGTGACGGCGTCACGTGTAATCTGTGACGCCGTCTTCAGCTTCTGAGTAGAAATTCTTGAGCGATGTTTATATGTAGGTCTGTAGTCTAGTCCCATTTCTTCACCAAGTGGAGCCCCAAGTGAACGTGTATTTCCTCCAAATGCCCTTCTAAATGCTGAATAACTAAAAGGAACGATTAAGTACCTATTTTGGGCATAAATGCACGATTTAGGGGGTTAAACGACCCTAGAAAAGTGTATAAAATGACACCTCATCAGCAACACGTAATCAGAAAAAGGTAACGTAAAGTAACTATGTCCAAAGTAAAAGTAACCAACGTATTTCCAAAAGAAAGGCTTTAAGTAATTGCATCCATAAGTAAAACAAAGTGTGATATCAATCATGTAACCGAGTTTGAAAACGAACATTTATAAAATTTGAAATCATTAGAGTAAACTAGTTTGTAACGAGACATGTTCCACCCAAAATTAAAAGATAATTATAAAATAAGTAAAACGTGAGGCTATGAACTCACCTTAAGCAAACGATGAGATAGTGAATCAACGAGGAGAACAAAGTAACCGAACGGCTCTAACCGCGACCTAATTATAAGACGCGCCTTAGAACGAGAAATAATAATAAAACATTGCATAAAACGTTTATAAAAGTACTAGACATCCATATGTTTGTGCTTTGAGTTTATTTACACAAAAATGTTCTTAGAATTCTCATTAAGTTTATATAAACATTACGCTATTCTTACTAAAAGTTGCTATTTTCGGAAAGTTACTATTTTAGGAAACTTTCTATTTTCAGAAAGTTTTATTTTCGGAAACATTTTAAGTTTCAGAAATTTACTATTTTTGGAAACTTTCTATATTTGTCAAGTCCATAATTACAAAAACACACTAATGAAACCTAAACGCCTACTTTTCATTTCTATTTCATTAATTCGTACTAACTTACTATTTTTAGTAATGTTCAACGGTATCGCTTTATCATTCTTAGAAAACTCCTAACCCTTCGTAATAATATCAAAATACTGCATTAATATTTTCTAAGGCTTTTGAAACCTAAACGGACCTACCCGCTTGAAAACGTTTTAATATATAAAATTATATGCCCGAAAATAACTTGACGAAAACTAGGTCTATCTCACTCATAAAGCATTTTTAACACAACTTTCAAAAACTTTGGAAGGGAAACGTCATTTTAGGCCATGTTTGTGTTTTACACTTTGGCCAAAACAGACTCGAAAGGGGTCAAAATGGTCATTTTCGTTCCTGATCTGATCGTATTAAAATTGTTTTGCCAAAAAATGTTTCAAGTTTCATTTGAGCGTAACTTGGTCGTTTTAAGTCCGATTTTAGTGTTCGATATATGAAAAACTATCTATACGAAACGAGCTATCCAAAAACTACCTTCTTGACTAATGAAAACATTTTTAAGTTGCCCAAAACCCTAAAACAAATTCGGATCAGCAACCTTATTTTTCATAAACACTTCTAAAAATCCATCCAAACTTCACAATAGTGTCTAATCTAACCTAATCTCCATTCACTACTAATCCACCATCAAAACCATCATTAAAACTACTCTAATCTCATCACCATCTTTGTTGCAACACACATGGTCACTCATACTCACAATCAAAACAATATGTAAATCAAAGAACCATAAAAATATAACTAGTTCATGTGTCATCTTGTTTATTTTTAAAAGACTTGCACAAACACCATAGGATTTAAACCAAGAGCATAAGAAAATAAAGAAATCAAAAGGAGGTTCAAGAAAGAGCTTACAAATGACAAAGGAATAAGATTGAACGCTAGATCTATAACATACACCAAGATCTTGCAAAACCCCTAAATTTATTTTGAAACCCTAATTTCTTAAATCTTGATTAAACCTTGAAAACCTTGATCAAATGTAACACCCCCAAAAATGCGTGTCGCAGCAGAAGTACGTCCGAGGGCGTTACTTCATAATACACAGCGCTAGATACCGGAGAAGGACCTCTAAATGTTTCATTTGAAAAGAAATCTTGTTGATTTCCTTGAAATCGATATAATGTTTGTCCTATAATTGCATCACAATGAAAAGCTTGAAATTAAGACAACGAGATTTGATCACTTGTATGTATGTAGAAATCCATGAATGAAATCTTGTCAGTTTAAACTCCAATGCACATCGAATAGGCCAAGCATCTAATTCACCTGAGAAAAACATGCTTAAAAGTGTCAACATTAAAGTTGGTGAGTTCATAGGTTTTTGTAAATACAAATGTTGAACAAATTCTTATAAGTGTGTACGACGATTTAAATCCTTAAATGTCCTTCCAAAATGTATGTATGATTTGTAGAAATCAAATAGTTGTATAGTATGCATGACCATTTCAAACCTTGTATGTTTCCTAAATAGTCACAAAAATGTACGTATGAACGTTGAACCGCAATTGTTCAAAGCATGTAAGATATTTATATATATATCAGAAAAATATTTCAAGTATGTATTGCCACTTTATTCAAGGCACAGTAAATATCCATGTGAGTATAAAATAATGAATACGATTACTCTAAGCTTATGAAACTGATGCGCTAACAGAAATAATAGCCATGTGCTTACACCGGATGTCCCCACCTAGACACCCTCAGCATTGAATTACTTTACATGTGCCTACACCGGATGCCCCCACCTGGACACCCTCAGCATTGAATTATTTTACCTGTGCCTACACCGGATGCCCCCACCTGGACACCCTTAACATTGAATTACTTTACATGTGCCTACACCGGATGCCCCCACCTGGACACCCTCAGCATTGAATCACTTTATAACATACAACCTGAGCTAATCCGTAATCATAAAAGTATAGTATGTGTTTACGTTCAAAAACTAAACCAAGTATTGTATCTCCTCGCGAGATGTATAAATGAGTATATAAACCAAACAGGTAATCAACCATACAAATGCATTTGTAAACAAGCATGTTCTCACCCCAAAAATATATGTAAAACCAGTAAAAACAGGGGGGCTATAAACTCACATTGATGTTGTAGAACGATTTGCAGAACTGCACATATTAAGCACAGCACAAATGGAAAGACCGGAACGGCTCGATCAAGAAGTTGCGATTTATCTTAACAGCTAAGTCCCACTAGCCTAGGATAATGTATTTGGGCTTCCGATGAATGGTTACATCAACGCGACACGTTGATAAAGATTTAGATTTAAAGTTGTAATAGTTTGGTGGTTGGTTAAATAAATAAATTGAAAAGTGAACGCAAAGTATGTAATATATTCTGTATATATTACATATGATAAATAAACCCTTATATAACTCATACCGTGAATTATATAACAAAGACAAACAATCCAAAGATTAATGTGACGTATATAATGCTTTGCATGTATTAGATAATACGTGTGAGTAAATAATTAAACTAATTAGTTTGACCCGTTTCCGAAATCACCACTTAATTAAATAAGAAGTTCTTGCATAGGCGTAAACGTACGTTTTAAGGTCACCACTTATGTTTAAACGATGTTTGTAAAGTTTTTACAACAATTGTTATGTTATCTTCTAGCTGACAATTATAAAATATAAAATAATATTTTATAAATTTATATTTCGTCTCCTCGACGAGTCGTGTCTAAAATAGTTATCTCATTGTAAAAGTATAGTTTTCGTTCGTTTATCCGGTTATTGTATAATACAAATTATTATATCTTTAAAATACAACTTAGTCCCTTTTATCGGTTTCTAAAATAATAGAGGCTTTAGTAAAACTTTACTAAATATAAAAAGTTATATAAATTTCGTCATGACCTTCCCGGTTATATAACGTTTCCCCATATTTATAAAACCTAATGTTTTCTTTTCCACTTTTCAACAATCCGCGCGTTGCAAAATATCTACGTGTTTTAAATATATATTTATAACTAAACAAATTAATAAATAAACATATGTAAAATAACCATTAACCACATTTTTTTTGCTTTATAATTCATAAAGTTTCGTGTTATATTTATTAGTCAAGTGTATAAACCAAACGAACCCTCGTTGTTTCGCTAAACCAAGCCATCCTTTTGTTGTCTTCTCTAAACCTATACACACTCCTAATGGTTCCCTGTTCCCACAAACACCCGTTTGTGTTAACGTCAAACCAAGCACACCCGTTGATCATCTCTGCTAAACAAACACATCCTAATCGAATTTCTACATAACCAAACCACTCTGTTGCGTCTCACCAAAACCAACGCACCCTAAGTGTTTATAACAATCAAACCAAACATAACCCCATTTATGCAATTTTATCCAAACGCACCCTAATCTTGTAAACTCAAATCCAAATGCACCCTACGGCTGCTACTAAACCAAACGCACCCGCTACGTTGGTAAACCAAACGCACCCACTGCGTTGGTAGACAAAACGCACCCTAGTCGATGGAAACGCAACCCAAACGCACTCTTTTTTGCCGGTTTGCCCATGAACCAAACACCCCTTCGGACTCGTTAAACCCACCACCAACGTGTCCCCTTATGGCTGTTTTATCACCAAACGCACCCCTTTGGCTGTTTAACAGCCAAACGCACCCTCTCGGGGTGTAAACCACAAAACCAAACGCCTCTTGGTGGTGGCTCTTAAGCCAATCGCACCCCTATAGCGGCGGCAGCCCACCAAACGCACCCCATGGTGGCGGCTGCCGCCCCTTTCGGCTGACAACATCAAACTAAACGCACCCTTGGTGCAATATTTAAATCAAACGCACCCTTTTTGGTGCTACTACCACAACCGACGCACCCTTGTTGCTGTCGAACCACCGAAACAAACACCCCTTTCGGGCTAAGCCGCGGCGGCTGTGCCGCGGTGAATATAAAAGATAGTGGTGTGATGGAGCGCGGTGGTGGTGTTGGCTGTCCGTGGCACGGCGAAGGAGAAGGGGGGCTCGCTGTTTCATCGAGAGGGGACAATGGCGCGTGCGGCAAATGAAAAACCCAAAGGGGACCCGGGATAGATCGGGCTATGAGGATTATTTTTGTTTCATCGGAAAGTCCGCCGGAAAACTTTTCCGACGGCGGCGTGGTGGTGGCCGGAATCTTTTCCGGCGGCGGCTGGGATGGCCGGATTTTTGACAGAGAAAAAGGGATGTATGTGTGTGTTTTTATATAAAAATGAAATGTAAAGTTATAAAAGTTTTATTTATATTAAAACTCTTAAAATTAAGTGACAAGTTTAAATAATATGGGGTGAAATTTTTGAAAGTATTTCACAGTGACAAAAAGGTAATTGTGAAAACATTTATAAAATACTTGGTTCGGGACCTCATTTGGGCGACTTAACGGATGTTTCAAAATACGAAACTTGCGCCATTGTTTTCCAAATCATTTTTTTGATAAAAATGAGTATTTACTTGATAATATTTCATAAATATTTTTATAACATTTATAAAAATATCTGTTATTAATTTTGTGAACCGGTTACGCCTTGACCGAAAATAAAAATGAATTTTAACTCGAATATTCGCGTTATTAACAAACGCTTTTGGATAAAATGATAAATGATTTTATTTAATATTTTCATTAAATAAATAGTGATAAACAGAAATAAATTTAATTATTTTTTGTGTCGGTACGCGTCATGTGCGCAGTTTCCAAAACTTTGCGAGGCTGTTTTAGCCCTCTTCTGCTTGTTTTCAAGTCTCGGGCAAAACTAAAAAGTTGTCTGAAATATCGTTTTACATCAAATTGCTTTAGAGTTCGAGTTGTGAAAACGTGATTTAGTGGTTCGTTTTTTTTTGATAAATCAACTATGAATAAATATATATCTTTTTCGTTTTCGAATCAAATAAGTTAAAAATAACTTTGTACTCGAGGTGTGTAATAATAAATATGATTTATTATTAAAATATGTTCCGAAATTCTTTACCAGTTACGCGGTAATCGTTTTTATGTGACGATAAAACGTCAAAGTTAAAAAGTCATGTCATACCCAAAAAGTCAAAGGGTAAGATAGTCATATCAAATTTCAAAATTTCCGATGTTACAGTACTACCCCTTAAAGAAATCGCGTCCCGAGATTAATTTGTGTTAACCGTTTGCGAACCAAAAAGATTTAAAATTTAGTAAACCAGTTCTAAGCAAGACGCTGAAGACTTCGTTCAGAAAAATTCGGTGTTTCGACACTTTTCATTATACCAAAAATTTTGGTTAGGCTTGACCAGGATATTTAATCCATTAAAATAGGCATCTCAAAAAATATCATTACAGATCTTATGACCGATATAACCGCGTTATAAGGAAAATCTCATTATAGTGGAAACCTCAAGAAAAAAGTGTAGTCGCGTGAGTATGTTTGTGTAAGTTTCCAATGTTCGAGGACGGAGTCTCGCTTCCGATGTCTGTAATCTTCGATGATTCACATCATCGTGGTCTATGGAGGTAAGTTCCCAACTTACTTGGTAGTACTAAGATGTATCGCGACCTAAGTCTTCCTACTAGTGGCCCGAAATGATTTCCTACTATCTGTTCGTCGATAGTGAGTATTCGTTTAAGGTGGGGTTGCATTACCTATTGGCTAAAGTTGTACTAGTTGGGATGTATCGTGACTTAAGTCCTTGCACTAGTGGAGCGCTCCAGGATCCAACAACAGTAACCATAACGACAATAACTACAACGAATGATGAGGGGATGCAGAGGGTGAGGACCCTCCGAGAAACCATATCCCTAGAATAATGTTCAACAAGTGGGAGGTGCTCGGGGGAGAGCTTATGCGATTGACGATGAAATATCTGTAAGTCCTTGGTATAGGATCTGATTAGCCTTTGTAAGACGATAGCTAACTTGAATAAATCCAAATCAACTATGTGAGAGACACTGACTATGAATATCAAGTGTTAATGCGGAATCTTAACACAAGAATTAAGAAGAAATAATAATACTAATTTGCTATTAAGCTCTAATGCTTCTATTGATATTTTTCAATCACGTACATAACATTGTGCCTTAGGGTTCCTTTTATACACCAAGGAAACCCTAATGGGCTTTACAAACGTGTGAAAGGATAATACATATCCTTTCCTAAGATATCTCCTAAGATATCTCTAAGATAACTATTACTATTCTGTTACATAAACAGACTTAACTATGAACAAACTTAACTAAATATGACCAGTACTAACTCTAGTACTGCTACTCTACCAGTACTAACTTTAGTACTGCCAGACTTAACTTAGTACTGCCGAGTATTAACTCCGTACTACCAGAACTACTAATCCGACCAGGCTAACTATTATACAACATATTAAATCTAGTTACAATCTATTTCCCAACAATCCTCCCCTAACTTATCCTTCACTTGTGAACTTCAAGTTCCTTCAATACATTCTTGATCTTTACTTTAAATAATTTAAGCTTTCTGAGGATGTTGTAAATAGAATTCTTCAAGTTATTCTTGATCTGCAATACTTCAAATCATCTCTTTTTAATCTTTGCAGCAACTATTCTTCAAATTTCTTCAGCAATCCGTCATATCAGCAACATTGACAATATGTACATCAAATCATATAGTTTCAGTCTATTCTCATAATCCAGGTGTGATAACTCTATGAGAGGTGAAACACTGAAAAATTTTAAATAGATTTTATGTCTCTTACCAGTATAGCATTCAGACTCTGGAGTAGTCAGTCCTTGGCCACCAGAAAGCATGTCCATGTGTTGACTGAAAACTATTTCAACTCTCATAACATAAACATTGGTTAGTGACTACCATATTGTTTTTGGCAAACATTACAGCCATAAACGGATTTGATATGTCTTTACTGTAGCCGTTTGGGGGGTCAAGGCACGTCATCCGTTGGCAACCAAGAAAGGTAAACTCATTGGTGGATTGATAACCATGTCAACTCTTTGTACATGAAACTTGTGAGTTGACATACCATCCACTTTTTGGTAAAGTGTCAACCATCTAATAAGGATTTATAATTTTTGTCCTATACCATTAAGCCATAATCTTATGTGACTTAATGTTATGGTTTTTCCACAGCCTTTACACAAACCATAAACTTGTGGTCTAGCCAACTCTCACTTAAACAGAATGTGAGTTGCAAACCAAACAAGTTTATTTGCACGTTGTCAACCATAGAAACGGATTGAGAATCTTTACCATGATCTTGCTCCTTGACTAACAGTCCTTATGTCAGTTTAGACATGGTGAACTGATAACCATTGTTGTGTTAGTGCATAGCACCTCCACCAGTTTATCCTTCTTACTTCCATCCAGACTTCTAACTCCTTACAGACTTCACTACTCCTATACCAGCTTGCGTTTCCATCATTTTCAACATTTTATAGCAATACTCATCTGGTTTTTCCTCCTTGAATTTCTTATTTAGCATAGTTCTGCATATCTCCCAATAAAAGGATATATTTCTGTAAATTAACATTATAAAAACCATTGACTCAAGTTTAAACGAGTTACACTATAGGGTATCATAAGTATCTCCCAACTTATGAAACCTTTGCTTGACTTACAAACTCCAAATAGGATCTGTCTACTAAGAGTTCTTAAACAATTCTTTTAAATACTTCCAAAATACCTTCTCTATCTCATCCTCTGGTCCATCCATCCCATATCTATTCATTAACAATCCATATAACTTAGTAGATCATCTCCTAGATATATCCTTCACATAGCACCAAACTAATGTACACTAATATCAGTTCCATCTTCCCTAACTATTTGTACATTCCTTTTTCTCCTAGCTTGATGACTTATAGGTAGCTATACGAGGTGACATCATAGCTACAAGATCATGATTAATATGAATTTTAGTTACCCTGAGACAGAATCATCTTGTTCACTAACGACATCTGAACCTTCATAATCATCCTATCAAGGTCTGATATGTAATACCTTTTCTGCCATCTGTTTTTCTCTCTTTCCAACTTCTTGCAGCTCACATACCTTCTTCCTCATCTTTCATCTTTTTGGTAGTCCTTTGGTCGGAGCTCTTCACCGAAATCTTTTTCAAACTACTTTAGTGGCTTCATAGTTCATTGGTGCAAAAGATTCACCTGTTTTCACTAGCTTATCAAATTTCTTACTTAACTTCTCAAAAACTCAAATTCTTCAGCTGAGATAACTTCCATTTCCCCTGATTCTTCAAGAAGTCATCATATAAGTTTCAGCTGTGATTGGTCATGGCTTAGATTCTTTTAGACTCTTGGCCTTGTTTCCTCTACAAAATCTTTTCTTCTTTATTTACTAGATCATCCATCTCATTTGCAAAATCTCTCCTTGTAAGTCACTTCCTAGCATCCTTTTTGACAACTCAGCTCATTAGCTTAATCTTTGCTCTAATTAAATCCAATCTCATTTGTGTAATGCTAGCTTCAAAATTGAAACTTTGGAAAAGCCCCCTCTTCTTTTCTTCTGTTGCTCATTGTAATTCTTCTTCTTCTCCATCTTTGTGCTAGGAGAGAATTCCAATGTACTTTTTAGCCACCTCTTCTTTCTGTAAAGTATCCCAATCTGATTGCTTCAGCAAGGCTACTTCCTCCTGTAAAATTTTTCCTTTGACGTCTTAGGAGTTTCTTCACTGACATAGAGCTTTTCCTGCTCTTTGGCCATTATCAGGAAAAGGAGTAGACCTTTAGCACGCCAGTAACTAACTTGTTCACTACAGTACAAAGTTTAATACGTGCCATTATTAAACTTCTGCAGCAGGTAGTAATTTCTTTAGCACCAGTATCAACTTCTTCTTGAAAAACCAAGCTTGAGACTACCTTCTTTCCCTTAGTCTCTTTTCTTCTCTTATATCTCCTTCCCTTATCAATGGACTTTGGCTTTAGAGAGGCAACCCTGGAGAGAGTTTTGGCTGCTTCAAGAGTATTAGGACTTATGTCTTCCACTTGTTCCTCCTCTGATGCATTTACTTTTGTCATAGAAGGAGTAACCAGTCCTTGTACCAAAGAAGCTAGAGGATCATCTTGACTTTTCCTCCCCTGAGCCTCAGGTTCTTCCTCTTCAGAGTCTGATAAAACCACATTTCTCCTTTTCAAAAACCCTTCCAACTTCTTCACTTTCTTGACTAACTTCACAATAGCATTCCCCATTGTCAGCTTGGTTTGTTTGAGATCCGTTTCCAGGCTGTCAATTCTTGATATCAACTGAGGAACTACTTGAAGTAAATCATCCATGGTCCATTTTGTCCGTAGCCTTTCTTGTAGGGGAGATAAGTGTTGGTGGACAGAAGACGGCTCCTCAAAGGTGTTTCAAGATGGTGCCGGTCTCATTTCAGGAATAGGTGTAGGTGTAGGAATGGATGCAGGGATTTGTGGTGGAGATTGTACTGGAGGTGATGATGTAGATGGTACTGGAAGAGTGGTTAGGATGGGTGATTTTGAGTCACAGCAGATGTACTTGACCTGCATTTGGGTTAGTGGCAACAAGTAACATAGCAGGCAATAAAGGTCTTGGCTCCCCTCGAAAACCCCTTTTCATATTCCTAAAAATCTTTTTGGTCAGATTTACAGCTAGATAAAGGTGTTTGTTTTCCGTTTGAATATTCAAAACCATTTGCAGAAAACGAGGATACATCAAAAACTTTGTCTTGCTCCTCAAATTTGCCACCATTCCATCAAAAATAAGTTTTGAAAAATTATAAACTCTACCAGTGGATAGACAGATCAAAGCAGTAGCAATATTGCTACCGAATTGATCCCATCCACCACTTTTAGAGCTTATACAGTGTAAAAGATGGTGGACTAAATATCTCCATTGGGGTGTAAAAAAGCTTTTCCAAAAAGTGAAGGTTCCATCAGTAGGATACCCGATTTGCCCTATTCCCTCAAAAAGTTCATCATTTGGCAACATTGTAATTCCTGTGGCGTCTTCTAAGTGAAGTGATTCCCTAATTGACGCCTAAGAGATTGTGTACCTTATGGTATCAATGGTTGCCGTTATTTCTAGAGTCCCATTAGCATAAGTATTGGTAGTAGCAGTCTGCCAAAACTATTTTACAAGGGAATCATAGATAGTTGGATTAGTAGTTAAGGCATACCTGAGGTTGGAACCTCGAAGAAAATCTACTATCTCAGCAAACCCTGCACTTTC
>BQNB010064280.1:0-33019 GCA_026074375.1 Tanacetum coccineum
TACAAAAACCAGAAATAAAAGTCTATTGCAGGAAACCCAAAAATGTTAAAAACATAGGTTCGAGTAAAATAGCTAAGATTATAGAATCTAAGAATGCTAACCACTCAGAACCCAATCAAATTTAGGGATCCACTACAATAGATATTCCATCGTGTTCTTCTCTTATCATGACAGGTTGTCCAGATTATACTCTGGTATCTGGACTCCGGTTGTTCAAAACACATGACAGGGAATCGCTCTTAGCTCATGAGCTTTGTCAGTAAATTTCTGGGTACTGTTAGATTCGGGAACGACTAGATTGCAAAAATTATAGGGTATGGTGACTATCAGCTGGGAAATGTTATTATCTCAAGGGTATACTACGTTGAGGGGCTTGGACATAATTTGTTTTTTGCTGGCCAATTTTTTGATGCGGATCTTGAAGTTGCATTTCGAAAAAAAACTTGCTTCATTTGCAATTTAGAAGGTGTTGATCTACTTTCAGGGTCCCGTGACACAAATTTGTACATAATTTCTCTTAATGACATGCTTAAGTCATCTCCGATCTGTCTTCTATCTAAAGCATCAAAGACTAAGAGCTAGTTATGGCACCGTCGGTTATCTCATCTTAACTTCGGTACTTTGAACAAGCTAGCTAAAGACAGTCTTGGAAGAGGAATTCCTAGGCTTAAATTTTAGAAAGATCATTTGTGTTCAGCATGTGCTTTAGGGAAAAGCAATAAAACCTCATCAACCCAAAGCTAAAGACACTAACCAAGAGAAACTATATATGTTGCATATGGATTTGTGTAGCCCGATGCGTGTGGCTAGTATTAACGGAAAAAGGTATATCTTAGTAATAGTCGACGATTACTTAAGATTTACCTGGGTTAGATTTTTGAAGACAAAAGATAAAGCTCCTGTGGCCATCATCAAATGCATCAAGAATATTCAAGTTAATTTAAAAGCCACAATCCGGAATGTTCGAACAGATAATGGAACCGAATTTGTCAATCAGACACTTCGTGAATGGTATGAAAACGTTGGCATCTCGCATCAAACTTCTGTAGCTCGCACTCCTCAGCAAAACGGTGTTGTCGAAAGGCGAAATTGGACTCTTGTTGAAGTCGCTAGAACAATGCTAATCTTTTCTAAAGCTCCATTATTTCTCTGGGCCGAAGCTATCAATACAGCTTGTTATACCCAAAACCGTTCTTTGATACACCTCCGATACAATAAAACTCCATACGAGCTTATGCAAGACAAGAAACTGGACTTATCATTCTTTCATGTCTTTGGTTCACTTTGTTATCCTACTAATGACCATGAGGATCTGGGTAAATTTGATGCAAAAGCAGACATAGGGATTTTCATTGGTTTTGTGCCTGCAAAGAAAGCATTCAAAATCTACAACAGAAGGACCCGGATAATTACTGAAACAATCCATGTAACGTTCGATGAGCTAACAGCAATGGCTTCTGAATAATTCAGTTCAGGACCCGGGCTTCATTATATGACTCCTGTTACATCCTGTATAGGACTCGGTTCAAATCCTATTTCTCAACTACCTTGCTTGCCACCAAAAAGAGATGATTGGGATCGTTTGTTTTAACCAATGTTCAATGAATACTTTAACCCTCCACCAATTGATGTTTCTCCAGTTCAAGAAGCTGCTGCTCTAAGAGCTGAAGTATTAGCTGATTCTCCTGTGTCAACTTCCATTGACTAGGATGCTCCATCAACAAGTATTCCTTCATCACAAGAACATGAACAATCTCCAATCATTTCTCAAGGTTTTGAAGAATCACAAAAAACACCAACATTTCATGATGATCCACTTAACGAATCTCCTAATAAAGACTTGACTCCTCAAGGATCATCATCTAATGTGAGACAAATCCACACTTCATTTAAACACCTTGGTAGATGGACTAAGGATCATCCTATAGCAAACGTGATCGGTGATCCTTCTCGCTCTATATCTACAAGGAAGCAACTTGAAACGGATGACATGTGGTGTTACTTTGATGCCTTCCTTACTTCAGTCGAACCCAAGAACTTCAAACAAGCAATGACCGAACCATCATGGATCGATGCAATGCAAGAAGAAATTCATGAATTTGAAAGACTTGAAGTTTAGGAATTGGTGTCGTGTCCAGATAACGTGTTCTTGATCAAACTCAAATGGATTTATAAGGTCAAAATAGATGAATCTGGTGGGGTACTAAAGAATAAGGCTTGACTAGTTGCTCAAGGATTCAGACAAGAAGAGGGTATCGATTTTGAGGAATCATTTGCACCGGTTGCTAGAATAGAGGCCATTCGTATCTTCGTAGCAAATGCCGCTCACAAGAATATGACAATCTACCAAATGCACGTCAAAACAGCTTTCTTGAATGGCGAGCTCAAAGAAGTGGTCTACGTTTCTTAACCAGAAGGATTTGTTGATCAAAACAACCCATCGCATGTGTACAAGCTCAAAAAGGCTCTTTATGGTCTAAAACAAGTACCACGTGCATGGTATGGTATGCTGTCAAGCTTCCTTATCTCTCAACAATTCTCCAAAGGTGCAGTTGATCCAATACTCTTCACATGGCATGCTGGAAACAACATATTACTGGTACAAATTTATGTTGACAATATAATATTTGCATCAACTAATACTGCCATGTGTGATGAGTTTACTAATCAGATGACCAATAAGTTCAAGATGTCGATGATGGGGCAAATGTCATTCTTTTTAGGTTTACAAATATCTTAAAGTCCCAAAGGCATCTTCATAAACCAATCTAAATATGCTTCTGAAATTGTTAAAAAATATGGTTTGCATACTACTTGTAGAATACTAGTAATCTTAAGATCAACCAAGAACAATAAGTGAGATGTAGGTTGGATTGTTAGAGAAACTTGGATGGAATATGGATGATGTATTAATGAAATGAATGGAAAACAAATGGAACAACCAACCCTCTCCAAGACTAGGAGAGGGTGTATTTATACTACATTTGGCCGGCCATGGGCTGGAGTTGGGCCACCCATGGGCCTTGGGCCAGACTAGATTACTAATCTAATCCTTATACTAACTACGAGCTAAGACTTGTTACAACTTTGGAAGTGACCGACACTTTTCGTGTTTCCAACAATCTCCCCCTAAGGGAGGTCACTCCAATTTACAAACTTTAAACCTAGCATACTATGCTTTATCCTTAGTCTTTAGCTCGTACTCTTGACTTTCTCTTGTGAATATGTTGTAGTGATCATTGACTTCTTGGATTGAGCTTGTTCCTTGAACTTGTATTTGACATAGTGATCTTGAGCATCTTGAGATCATCAACCAAGCACAATCTCTACGCCATCTTGTAACTTTGCCACCTTGTGGACTTGCGACTTCTGGACCGACATGCTCATACCATTCTTGAAAAGCTTTAATGTTGCATCTTTCTTGAAATTCTTTAACTTTAACACTTTGACACTTCTAGAAAGATGTGTGGTATCAGAGTAGCGGAAGTCTTGAAACATGTACTTGAGCTTTCATGATGACTTTATGTTTGTCGGTCGGGTATGAGCATGTGGTTATGGATCTTGTGAGCCAGCTGGAATCAGGAACCTCCACCACCATTTTACATAGCCTGCATAAAACAGTTAGCAATAAAGCAGGGGGACGAATATGGCTTTGTCATTCGTCCAGGTTTGGTTGGAGAAACCATCGGATCCGTGAGGATCGACCTGTGATCAGATAGATTCAATTTAAGAAGAATCTTCTTGACAGGATTTCCAGCTGAAGTATTGAATCTTTCTAACACATAAGTATTAGATTCATCGTACTCAGCATGTTCTCATTATCGGAACGTCTCAAAGCAGACAGCACGATAAGAGTGAACCAGTGAGTTACTATCTCACCGATTGATATAGAAAATTGATTTGAAAATCAATCGGTGTATCACTTACAAAATTGTTTTTGTGACACACCGAGAGTGTTTATCATTTCAAAAATTCACTAACAACCGTTGATCCATTTCCTGGAACAAGTTTGATTCTTATAGAATCGCACCATCGTTTCTTTCCAGTTGTCACAAGTTTGATTCATAAAGAATCGCACAAGTTACCTACCATGAGCTTGTTTGATGTTGACTCAAGCAGGATTTCCATCTTCATTGTGAATGAATTCACTCTGATGTTCTGGCAAAATCACAAGGATAATGCGAAGGACTCTTAAGATGTATCTTGTAATTCACATTGTGTGACTTAGCAAGAAAAACATGTTATAATCGGAAAGAGTTAATCATATTGGGTAAAGAATTAAAGGGGAGTTGATAAATTTCAACTCAATCAAGCTTTATGTGTTATATGTTTAATCTTATTGGGGTATTAATGCAAAATGTGAATCTTTTTTCTTAATAAATAAACCGTATGGACTAGTTTTTCAATTTAGGAAACTTGTTTTGCCTTAGGAAAAGTTTTATAGAAAATTAGAATCATCATTAAACCCTATGGGACATTTTTGCCAAAACCCAAAAATGATTTGAAAACAAAAACACCCCCTTCCCTCCTTCGTCATGTCTCTCTCTCACTCGAACAACACATAAACCCTCAAAACCCTGCATTATTAATTTTCAAACCTTCAAGATCTTGCTCAATCTTCGTTTCAAACTTAAGGTACACGTGTGCTAACATCTCAACCTCAGTATGCTTGACCTAATCATGATAATTCACTCGAAACCCTAAAATTCGATCTAATTTTCTTCTCCCTTAAAAGTGAATGAAAAGTTAAATTGACTAAGGGGTTTTGATCTATTTAGGGTTTAGATGTTGTACCTTTATCAGTTTTTAATGGGTTTAACTTAATCTTATGTTTCTAATGATTCTTGATGTCGAAATTTTTGAAAATGAGGTAGAACTTGTAAAATGTTCATGGGTTTGGGTTTAGAAGTGTTATATCAAATGGTTGAGTGCATTTGAGTGTTTATATAACTTGTTTGTATGACAAATCTTGAACCTTATGAGTTTTCGAGTTCTTTTGGCTCGAACTTGTCATAATTAAAGATTTTGATGGTTAACTGATAAGTGTAAAATACACATATCTATTTATACCTAAAATAACCCAATTAAACCCAAAACAGACCAAAAATGGCAAAAATATGCTTGTATTTGTGTTTTTGTGTGTGCAGGTACGGATAAGTCAAAAATCACAAGAAAGCAGTCAAAAACGGGCAAGCACGGACACGAGAATCAGAAGAGTACAAAGCCGAAGCCAGAAAAGCCCAAATCCTTAGCCCACTTCTCTTTTATGAAACCACAAGGACCAATCTTGCTCCCTTCCAAAGTTATTTATAACTTGAAAAGAAGAAAAGAAAGAGAGGGGCCATTTGTGTTACAAAGCCAAAGTTCAAACGAGATTTACCCATTTCAGTTATAAAATAGGCGGGTAAATCCCATTCACTGTTCATCGTCTTCCCCATTTCACCCTCCACTCAAAACAAAGGGGTTTTTAAAATTAGAGGGCACAAAGGACAATTCGGTTGACAAGGACTGACATGGCAGAGAATTACATCACCAAACCCTCCCATTGGCCAACCTTCTCTCAAGAAGAGCCACGTCAACAATGAAAGAAGCACAAATTAATGTGGGTTTTTGTACTAAAATACTCACAAAAGAAGCACAAACGTCACATCAAAGAATGCCAGCCTGGCAATCCTCAGGTGTCCACAAATTAATCCAACGGCTACAATAGATGATCAAATGATTGAAGAAATGATTGGCCAGGATTAAAAGTTTGGAGAGCAAGGCTAGAGGACCTAGAAGCTTCAGCTTGGCACTATAAATATGCCTCATTCTCACACACACAAAGTGGTCGTTCTTTTTATTCTAGTTTTTACAGTTTTTTGTTATCTAGTTTTTAGTAATTTAGTCTAGTTTAAATTCGTATTTTACTTAAATGTAATTTTCCTTTTTCAAGTAATGTAATCAGCTTCTTTAGTTAATGAAATTCAGCTTTTAGTGTTTTAAATCTCATTTTCTAAACTCTCATTTAAAGTCATAAGCTCTCTTAATAAGCCAAATTATCTCAATAAGCTCATATTAAGCTCTTTCAGTCTATAAGCTGAAATTGAGCTGTTTGAATTCAGTTTTAATCTTATCTAAACCTTAAATCAGTTTAATCTCATATGGATCTTATTGTATCCAAGCTTTTGGAAGGGGATCTTACCTTGGAAGAGATCCCAAGGACTTTTACTCTAGCTTATTACTAAGCTAGAGAGCTTGTAGCTGCCTTAATTGGTACCTTTTGTTTAGCTGAAGGATTAAGTAAGTTTCTCTTTTCATTCTTCTCTAATTTCAGTTTTAATTGCTTAGTTTTTGCTTATATTACCTATTTGCTTATTCTCTTTGCTTATTAATGTTTAAATAGGTTTCTAGAGCTTATTAGTTGTTTTGTCCTAATCTGTTTTGTTATTAGTTATAGATTCATTAGTTGCTAGTTTTATGGCATTAAAATACTCGTAAAAATCCAAAAATATTAGTTTAAATAGTTTAGATCTTAGATTAAGGCTTATTCAGTTGTTTAATCATGATTGTTAAGTTTGTTTTAAGCTAGTTTTTATCTGGTATTTAGTACTTGTTCATTTAATTTCTCTTAAAAAGTTTTTCTAAATCCTGTCAAAATGATAAAGGGGTGTTTGGTTTAGTACAGTCTCAAAATTGCACTAGCAGTACTAACCTAAGTTAGTACTGCTGACTCTTTACACTACCAGTACTAACTAAAAAGTTAGTACTGCCTTCACAAGTTAGTACTGTTAGCTTAAATTTTAGTTTTTCAAATTTCAGTATGATTAAGTTCAGTTTTAGCTTATTTCATTGCTTATTTTGTTTTCAAAAGTCAAATTGCATCAGCAATACTTTCACTTGAAAGTACTGTTGAATATTTACACTACCAGCACTAACTAAAAAGTTAGTACTGCTGTGTTCTCAGCTTAATTTAGTTAAGTAATTTTAAGTTTTAGCTTATCAAATTCAGTAGGATTTAAGTTTTCATATAGCTTAATACATTTTAAGTCTTAATTTTCCATTTCTAGCTTATTTCCTTAGTATTATTTAGCTGTCAAAAGTCATAAAAACTTGAAAATTCCAAAAAACAGTACTTAGAATCTTTAGGATTTAAATTTGTTAATTCAACTTATAAGTCTAGATTTTATAGCTTAAATAGATGAATTATAAGTAGTTAAAGTTGTCTTTTAAGTTTCAAAGTCTAGTTTAGATTATTAAGTTCTCTAGCTTATTTGTAGATTGTGTTTCTTTGCTTATTTCCTGAGTTTGCTTATTTCATGATCAATTTCAGTAGCATAAAAGTAGTTTAAGCTTTAGTTTCTTTTCATTTATAGATTAAGCATATCATAAGCTCTTTAGAACTTCTTTCCTTTTTCAATTTGATCTAGTTTTGAGTTTTCTAAAGCTTATTTTCTAAAACCAAGGGATAAGCCCTCCTTTCTGTAACAGCTTAAAAATAAGCTCTTCCTGAGCTTATTTGAGATTTTCAGCCCTAGTAGCTTTTATTAATTTTGTTCCCCTTAGTTTCTTTTACAACTTTGCTTCTTTGAGTTTTTCATAATAAGCACTTTTCAAATTTCCCAAAAACCCCTGAAAAAAAATTCGGGACTTAGTTTGTCGTCGGGTTAGATTCTCAGGGTAGAAAGTGTAACTTTTCGATTTTAATTGTTTTTCAGATTAGTCCCTCCGTTAGTTTGTTAGGTATTTGCACCATTAGTCCTAGTTTGTTTAATTGTTCATTTAAATTTTATTTTTATACATCTTTCCAAATCAAACATCTTTGTTTCATTCGATCAGGATCACGATCCTAAACGTGGTTTTTTCTCAATTTACACTAGTCACTTGGGGATAACGACCCGGGTGATCATACTTACCCGGTTTGATATACGTATTATATATTATATTATATATATTTTGAGAGTGAATTTTTATCAAGGGTAAATTGGTTATCTTCTTCAATTACTATTAGATATTAGATTATTTTGTGATATATTGTTAAGGTTTAATAAACTGCAATCAGTTTTTGGCGTCGCTGCCGGGGATTAGTGTTTACGATTCCTAAGTTTTGTGTTTGTTGATTTGGTTTGAAGATCCTTTCGTCCTCGAAAGTTTCATTCTTGTTTTAAAATTCAAAAGTAAAAAAATCATAAAATATAAAAAGTAAAAAAATATTTTCCTTTTCTTTTTAGTATAAGTAAAAGATTAAAAAATAGAAAAATCAAAAACATAAAAAATTGTCCTAAAAAAAAAATAAAAAAAGTTGGTAATCTGAACATCCATTCATATATATCTTCCATTGAAGATATTATCATTTTCAATTTCCGGTGAACTTGCAATTGTTCCAATTAGTAATCAAAGATTTATCACTTGCCCATTTGTGTTATCTACCATGTACGGCTCCACTGAAGAAGCAATTTTCAAGAGCTACCGTGAAGTAGTTGATTATTTGGTTTAAGTCTCTTTCGTGTAACCGTTAAAATTCATTGTTAAAAAAAAATATATATATATAAAAAAAAAATTAGTGTAAAGTTTTGTTTTTTTTAATTGTTAGATTTTCTTTTTATGCGCACTCGTTCACAATCTCGTAGACGTCGACAAACTCTCCCGGTTGATCCAATTGTTGAACAAAACGTTGTTCCAATGGCCGGAATGAAACGATGGCCCAAGGTTACAAGCACCTTCAAGGGTTATGAAGATGCTATAGTTTGTTCACAATCAATGCTAATAATTTCGAGCTTAAGCAACCTTTAATTAATCTTGTGCAAAGTAATAAGTTTACGGGTAGACAAGATCCCCACAATCACCTTCGATTTTTTAATAAGGTCACTTCAACGTTTAGACATCCCGAAGTTCCGAACACTTCGATAAAGCTTTTGCTTTTCCCTTTTTCTCTAGACGGTGAAGCCCGAGATTGGTTAGACAAGGAACCTCCTAGATCAATTCTCACATGGGACGACCTTGTTTCAAAATTCATAAACCAATTCTTCCCACCATCAAAAACAACTTACCTCCGAAACAAAATCACCAATTTTTTCCAAGAACCCAACGAATCTTTTAACGAAGCATGGGAACGTTTTAAAGGACTCCTTCGTCAATGTCCTCACCATGGCTTCTCGGAACTCCACCAACTCGATACTTTTTATAATTCTTTGAATTCAAACGATCAAGATGCCTTAGATTCTGCAGCAGGTGGTAATTTTTTAGACAAAATGCCTCAAGAAGGTTTAGCGATTATTGAAAGCAAGTCAAAAGTTCGTTACTCCAGAAGTCGTGCTAATGATTCAAGAGTGAGTACGGATGCTCCTCTTTCTAATTCTTCACCTTCTAATAATTCTTTCGATATGCAACAAATAGCCGCTTCTCTCGAGGATAAGATGACTATCAAGATGAACCAAATGTTGAATCAAATGAAATCTTTAGTTGTTACTACTCCTGCACCCGTCAAAGCAGTTGAGGAAATATGTGTTACTTGTGGATCAAATCACAATTTTAACCATTGTCCGTTAACTCGAAATGGAAACGATTTTCCCGTTTTTCAAGACAATATCCAACAATTTCAACAAACCGCAGCCGTTGGAAATTTTCTCCAAAGAAACCAACCTTCAAATTTGGCAAGTCAAATGAGACCACCGGGTTTCAATCAACCAAATGTCCAAACCAACCAAAACCGTTATCAAGGAACCAATTCTAATTTCAACCAAAACCGTGGAGGAAATTTTAATCAAAACCGTCAAAATCAAGTTTATCAAGCTCCACCATATCAAACACCAACCAATCAACCACCAATCAATCAAGTTGTACCTTACCAATCTCTAACAAATAGTGTTTTGAAAACGGATTTTGAAAGCTACGTCAAAGCAAATGATGCGGTATTGAAGAATGTGCAAAATCAAAATCAAGGTTTGCAAAATCAAATGGCAAATGTTACAAGTTTGTTAACAAGCCTTTGCACCAAGATTAATGATTTCGTCAATACCAATCAAGCTTCAAGTTCAAGTACTTTACCGAGCAATACCATTCCAAATCCAAGGAATGAAGCCAAGGCAATAACAACTCGAAGCGGAGTTTCTTACGGAGGGCCGTCCATTCCTATGCCTCCTCCATTTGTTAATCCAGATATGGTAGAGGAGACGTCAACGGAACCTGTCCCATCTCCTCTAACCCAAAAAGTTCAAGAGAAAAATTCTCAAACAACAACAAAAGTGAACCAACAAGGATATGTCAATTGTCCTAAAACATACGAACTTAATCTTCCTTACCCGGAAAGAAGAAATATAGAAAAAAGGCATGAAAAAGACAAGGTTCAACTTCAAAAGTTTTGGAAAATGTTTAAACAACTTCATTTCAATATTTCTCTTGCGGATGCATTGATTCTAATGCCGAAATACACAAAAATGCTTAAAGATCTTTGCGCTAATAAGGAAAAACTTGAAGAACTTGCTAATACTCCGTTGAGTGAAAATTGTAGTGCCGTAATTCTTAAGAAATTACCCGAGAAATTGGGAGATTCTTGTCGATTTACCATACCATGTGATTTTTCAAAGCTTAAATGTCAAGGTTTAGCCGATTTAGGAGCCAGTATCAACTTAATGCCTCTTTCGGTCTTTCATAGGTTAGGTTTTACCAACCTCGAATCAACCCAAATGACTCTTGAGTTAGCCAACCGTCAACTTTGTCGACCGGATGGGATTTGTAAGGATGTGCTTGTTCCCGTAGGAAAGTTTACATACCCGGCCGATTTCGTAGTTGTTGATTATGTTCCCGACGAACAAATTCCTTTGATTCTCGGAAGACCATTTTTACGAACCGCTCGAGCTTTAATTGATGTTTACGACGAAAAGTTGATCCTTCGTGATGGAAATGAAAGTTTAACGTTGAACATGCAAAGTGAGAAATCGAAACTTAATGGTATTCAAAAAGTTGAATCAATCAACATGATTGATATTTTTAACGTTCCGAATTACATTGGTTTTAAGGATTTATTTGCTCAGATGTATAGTGGCAGTCCCACTATTCAATCCAATGATTCTTTTCCTAGTTCTTCTCCGATGAAGACTAGAGATTCTACTTTCGAGGAATTCACCGATGAATTCACTCTTCCTAACTCATTACCACCGGGTGATGATGTTTCCATTCTTAAAAAGGACTTTCAAGAAGAAACATTTCAAATTACCTCAAATTCTCTTTTCGAATTCAATGATAGTTTCAAATCCAGCAACGTAAATCCTCTCTTTGAAGAAAACGATAAGGATGTCGAGATTAAGTTTTCTTCTTCCATCACACTTACTTCACCACAAGGAAACGTTTCGATTCCACCGGGAATTGATCTTACCATCCCTTCCATTTTTGAAGTTTCAAGTAGCAATCCTACTTCCCCTACTCTCACCGGAGAGAAGGTTTGTTCATGGAAGACACCGATGTTTTTCTCGTTAGTCCGATTTGTGTGGAAAATGATGACTCGAATTGCGATTAGGAAAAAGATAATTTGTATCTTGGCAACTTACTTACATAAAAAACCAAAACCTCTTTCTCAAGAAGTTGAAGAAATCAAGGAAAAAGAAGTTGAAGAAGTCTCAAGTATTGTTCCAATTGATACCATTGTCATGCCAATTCAAATCACTTTTGATAATCCAATTGATTTTAATGATCATTTTTCCAAACTAAAGGATTTGAAAAAGGACTTACCCATTTCATTTGACTCTACCACCACAAGTAAAGTAAATTTTGACCACATCCCTTCTTTAGAACCGACTTTTCAGCCATTCACTGCGGAGTTGTCGGCTAGTGTTACCTTGAAAACTTCTCGGAAACGAGTATAAAAGTATCAAACCAGGATACAAGTTTAACATAAGCCATTCAATGATAAACAATCTATAACATTAAAGAGAAGTAAAAGAGAACATTTCCCTCCTTACTCTTTAGCTTTCAAAAAACCAGTCATTTCTTCTATACCCCAGGCAGAACCACCCAATGAATGATTGAAGAATTCTGTGCTAAATTTTACCAAAGTAAGAAGACGTTTCTCTAAATGTTGAAAAAAAAAAAAAAAAGATGTCATGTCCTTTTCTTTACATTGGAATTTTTCTTCCATTCTTCCACTTATCAATAAGGAATTTCTTCATTTTTTCCTTTAGAAGTGGAGAATATTTGTTTTTGATCCTGAATCATCACAATCCATGGCAAGTTTCAATGAAAGTTTCTATTTGCTCTCCCTAAGGACAACTAAATTCAGGGATCCGCGTCGACTTGCACTCGGTATTAAAAACAATCCGCTTCGTGGGAGTTCAACCCCATTGCTTATCCGTTTTATTTTCTTTTCATTTTCTTTCTATTCCTTTGCTGTCCCCAAGGACAAATCAATACGGGCAAGTATAGCTTGTACTCGTTTAACAAAAACTAAGAGCCGTTTTAGATATGTTATTGATCTAACTATGTAAAGAAGAGAGGAAGCTTTTCTTTTTCGTCTCTTGTTGTTTGTGAATTTTGTCTAGTGTTTTCGGATTTTTGGAAGTCTTCATGTTCAAAATTGGGAAGACAAAGCAATTCCTACGAATTCCATCTATGGTCTCCAATCTTTCCTTCATAAATGGTAAGAACTCTTATCCTCTTATCTCTGTCTTTATCAAACAAACCATCTATCTTTTGCAGACATAGAATTTTTGGTTAAAGATTCCTTTTTGAACCCTTATTTTTAACTTGAGGACAAAGTTTTATCTTTAGTTTTGGGGAAGATATCTTTCATATTGACTTACATTTCCGCAACCTTGTTTTTGAAACTCTATTGAATTACCTTTTTGTGAAAGAGTGAGAAATTTAAATTTTTAAAACACCTCTTATTGGTAGTCCGTTGGTGAGAAATAGGAGTTAATTTTGACTTGCCCGGGTGAAATGCCCTATGGAAGTCTTTAACCTACCTTTTTTGTTGGGCCAATCTTCACAAAGTCCTATTGCTTTTGGATTTTTAAAATGTGAATAACAAGATTGATGTAGTTAAAAATAAAGTTTATTGCTTAAGCAAGGTTTATTTGGAAAACCTAAAGCTTAATATGAATGATTTGCGACTTTTTACTCCCATGAAGCACTTAACTACACTTAATCATACGGCTCTTTTTTTAATTAGAGCTAATCCCAACCAATGTCTTTAGAAAAGTCTTACAAGTTGAAAAAGAATTCATTTTGATATGTAAGTAAGAATTTTTTGTTTCAAATTGATAATTTGTTTTCTATAATTGAATTTTTTCCATTTCATCAAAAAGATAATAACTAAAAAGAATGCCAATTAAGCATTTCTAATGCAAAGCATTATTTTTCGTGCCAATTGAAGCATTCGCAAAATAGAAATAGACAAAAGCTAGATTAGTTTTTTATCGTTGGCAGTATCCATGTTGAGAGAAAGACTCGTATGTGGTCGAACTAAGGATTAAAACTATGTACGTATAATCAAGGTTCGTAGGCATTCATCACAAGGAGCGCGGCTAGGTGATGATGCAACTAAGTGACTATTGGATTTCTAAAGCAGATTAGGAAATGTGTTGTCGCATAAACCCACAACGATTAGCATCGGAGTGGGGGTTTCGAACTAAGAACACCGTTGATGTTGCGAATATCCTATATGGGAGAAAGGCCTAAGTGGGGGTTCGCACTAAAAAAACATAACCAATGCAAGAAAAAAATAATTATAGTACATGGAAAATAAAAAGAATGGTTAAAAATTTCATTTTCTCAAATCAATTTATAAGTTTTGTTTCCTAATCTCTTTTAGCTTTGAGTCGAGGTTTATCTATGTTATTAACATTTGAGCTCACAAGGCTTGTTTTGAAAGCTTAGATGAATTTCACCTATGAAGATAAATGATCTATGGCTGATTAAAAAGAATGCACAATCTTAAACATTAATTTAATACCCGGAGTGAAAAGTTCACAAGTTATAAGTATATAGACTTAAACATTGGACTTATATTGACAATGATCTTAGTTTATTAGCTTTTGTTTAGTCTAGTGAAAAGTCAAGGATGACGAATTTCCTCTTTTGTGTTTCCTATTAATCGTGAGTACCTATTTCAATGAGCTAAAATTTGCAAACTTCCAATGATTGTCTTTAATGTGTTTCCAAGGGATTAAATGATGAGAAAAGTGAAAATTTTAAAAGGTGATTCATAAAAAGTTCTAAACAAGGGCATTTTGGAAACTTCTTAGTTTACAAAGTGTAAACTAAAAAACATATCGTGAGGAGACACACGGCAATCCTATAGTTTGGGGAATTTTGATATTTGCTTATTGTATATGTAAATTACCCGGATTTTGCCTGAAAATAATAAATAAAAGCCAATTAAAATGCCAAAAGAATAACAATGTGTGCTTTTGTGTTTCAAGATTTGTGGCAGGAAAGGATTGATAGACAAAAAGAATCAAAAAAACGATCAAAAATCAAAAGAAACGGAAAAAACAAAGAAGTCAAGGGGCTAAAAGTGACAAGCCTTCAAAGTTTAAAAGCTCATTTAGGAGTTATAAGATACAAAGTACCAAGTTTGCAAAAGAAAAAGTTGATTAATAAAGAAAGAAAAAGGTTTAACACTACAAAAGGACCGAACTTGCCTTTACTCAAACTTTCTTTATTACTACAAAAAGGCGTGCCAAAAGACGTGACCAATTGTTTAAGTCTCCAAAGATTCAAACAATAAGCGGCTTTCTCGCAACAAATTAACAGCCACAACTGAATTTCCCGCCAAATTTCCCACAACCCAATCCCGAATTTTTCCACACCCCGCTCCCTTTTCTCTTATAAAACCTCTTCATACACCTTCACCAATCACAATAAAACACGTGGCAGCAGCTCATTGGCCATGCCACCTCACTAAACTCATCAAACGGCCACAATTCACTCACAAATGATCAACGGATGAGATTTAAAGGACCATTCTAGAAAACCTTCCCTCTCTTCACTACTCCTCTATAAATAGAAGGCTAGGACATCATTTTTCAGTAGTAGTTTTAGTTTTAAATTTCTTTTACTTTGTAATTTTCCGTTTTTAAGCAATTCTCTTTTACTTCAAGCAATTAAGCTTTTAAGCTCTTGTACTCTTCCTTCTAAACTTGTACTTGTCAATTCTAGTAATATCAATCTATTTTAAAAGTGTTTGTGTTCTTTGATTTCAATTTAAATACGTTTTTGATCAATAAGCTCTAAATAAGCTAGTGTGAGCTTATTAATCCTCATAAGCTCAATATTAGTTAAACTTTGTTCATTAAGCTTTCATTTACTTAATTTTACCTACTCACATTCAAAACATGATCACTTGAATATATTTGAGTTCATTTTGGGAAGCAAAGAGCTAATAAGCTCAAATTTCAGCTTATTGAGTTTTAAGCCTTGGTTTAGAGGCAAGGTGCCAATAGGATCACCTAGACTCTTCACTTGGATGTCTAGGTGAAGAAGACTCTTCAACTTCAGGTTACTTGTTCTTATTTTCAAAATTAGTTAATTCATAGCTTATTTCTTTATTGCTTATTTCTTTTTAATTCTCTTATTTGTCCTGTCTCCTTATGCTTAATTAGCCTAGAGTATCTTAGTTTTAAGCTGTGCTAGTTGTTTCATTTGATAGTTTTTAAATCTTAAATTCTGTCCTTAAATAGTAGTTAAAGCTTAGTAGAGTAAGTAGCTTATTTTGCCTAATAAGCTGCTAATTTTACAGTTCAAATAGCTACATTAGTTTAATAAAAGTAGAAGCAGATAAAAAGTTTTAAGGAATATAAGCTTGAAAAGAATTTTTGAGTGCAAAGTAGCTTTGACAGCTTACATAAAGCAGTGTTTGGATTAAGCCTAAATTGACTCTTAAAGTCAATTCTACTTTGTCAAATCATCTCAACTAGCTGAGTTAGGTTATTGTGCAAGAGATTAACAAGTTTTAGAGGTTAGGACTTAATTTTACAAAAGTTAGAGTTTAAACTCTATCATTTTGCACCAGGGCACATTTTCAAATTGTGTAAGATCACATAATGAGTCTTAGTTAAAAGCATCTAGAGTAAAGGATTGTTTATAAGCTCACTTAGGAATCATAATAGATTTTAAAATTATTTCCTGCATTATAGTGCATATTCAATTTGCGACGCAGCAAGACACATTGCATCAGCAAAACATAGCATATCAGTATAGTTTTTTTTGTCATTTTTCACTTTGAAATTTCTCATTTCCTTTTAGAGTTTTACAAATCCTTTTAGCTAGGTTGATTAGAGTAAGCTAGGTTAGTTTATTTTCAAAATCTCAGCACCTAAGGTCTAAAAATAAGCTTGTTAGCTTATGAGAAAAAAGCTAAAAACAAAACTGTTTTTAATCAAAACTTGCAATTTTTTTCAATCTAAAATTTCTTCTACTTTGTTAAGCATAGGTTAATTTTAGTTCAAATCTTCTTAAAGCACATCTTAAGCTTCAATAAGCCTCTTTTAGTTTTAATATTCATCAAGTATTAAGCCCTCAATAAGCAAAAATCCAAAAATTCAGTCAAATAGTTACTTTCTGTGAACAGCCTTTAGATGCTTATTTTGTAGCTTATTCTTTGGTTAAAAGTTGAAAGAGCTTTTATTAAAGTTGTTAGGATTAAGCTGTTAAGCAACTTTGTAGTTTTAAGTTTTGTCTGAAAATCACTTTTTAAATAAGCTAAATAAGGACTTAAAACGTAGGGTCCTGTCTGTCCATTATCTAATAGTTTAAGGTTACTGTTTTAGCTAAAGTTGTAAATTTTCCCAAGTAGCCCCCTACCTCAATACTTTCATTCGTTGCCTTCTACCCTGTCTTTTCTAGAATAATAAATAGAATTTAATTTTTAGTAATTAGTTTTTATAAAATTAGGGTTTTTAGTTTAATTGATAAAATTAGGGTTCAATTAGGTTTTAAAAATTGGGGCTTTTTGTTCCATAATTTTTCTGCACTAGTTTAGCATTTAAAAACCATTTTTCTATATTTTTCCAATTAAATTTGTATTTTCTAGAAATTTAAATAGTTTTTAGTGATTACTTTTTCTTAGATAAATCATAAAAAATAGAAAAATAGTTGAAAAATTAAAATTCTTTTTGCATTAATTTTCATTTTAAATCTAGTATTTTTGAAAAATAAAAGAAAAATTTTAGTGGATAATTTTTAGAAAAAATTATTTTGTTAAATCATTAAATCGTTTAAAAAATCATAAAAATTCAAAAATACATAAAAATTCTAATTCTTTTTCCTTAAATTTTTCGATTAAGATTTGTGATTTTTAGTATAAAATTATTAAAAAGTAGTGTTTTAGATTTTAGATTTCTAGTTTTAGCTTGCATTTAATAACGTTTTTTGTGCATTTTAATTTCGTTGCTAGTTAAATTGGTTTTTTCAATTCTTGTTACTTGAATATGCATATATAGTCTATCCTATGCTTCCTGCGATTCCGAATCAGTCCCAAATCATCCGGGAGGTAGGTTATCCAGGTTGCAGTGATTAATTCCAACTATTCCCAAAACATATCTAATAATCTATAAAGATTATTAACCTTATTTGAAAGGGTTCATGTGCTTTTTAAGTATATTAAGTGATAAGTGCGGTGACCGATTAGTTCCTACACCAGGTAAGGAGTTAGTGATCCTCCCTAGTACCCATTGGATCCCATATTGACAAGGTAATATAATTATGGGGCAAGCTAGGTCCAAACCACCCGTACTACCAAAACCTAGGGTTACACGATAGTCAAGAAATATCTAATGAAACCAAAATCTAACAGGAAACAATCATAACAATAGTAATTACATAACTAGGCCAGCACTTTAAGTGCTTAGCCACTTATGGTAATGGAAACACAGCAAGAAATAGAAGAAATCATAGATTAAAAACTCATAATTCTTACAGTATTCGTATTTGAACGATTAAATACAAAAAGTAAGTAAAGTGTGATCTCCCTTGGACTCTAGGTGGAATTGTTTGAAGGTTGGAAGCCTTTGTCGCCTCTCCAATTGGCTATGGAGGAAGTGATGTTGGAATAGCTTGAATGAGGCCTCTATTTATAGGTTTTTAACCCGTTATGGCGCAACCAATAAAGGTGTTACGCCGTAACCTTCATATACAACATTTCATATTTAAGCAGTTGTCACGGCATAACTAGATATGGTGTTACATCGTAACCTTCAAATAATGTCCATAAGTACGTGATCTTCATTCCATATTTGTAGATTCTCTTGGTTACGGCGTAACTGGATAAGTTGTTACGCCGTAACTATAACTTTGACAAGATTTCCTTCCAAATATATGGTTACTGCGTAACTAGATATGGTGTTACGTCGTAAAGTCTTCCTTGATCTTCGTACTTGCTTAATTTATGTTACGGTGTAACCATTTTTGGTGTTACGCCGTAACATTCTTCAGAATTGACACTTTAAGTCCTTTTTCCTTTGTTTCTTGTCACTTTCCTGGATTTCACCTGAAAACTACAAAATGATAGAGAATATCTCATTTTCGAGTGTTAGTGAAACATTTGCAGCTAATATAAGGGGTATTTTGCCACCAAAAAGTATTAAATATTTGATGTTATCAAATATCCCCCCACTTGACTTCTGCTTGCCCTCAAATAGAACCTGTTAAAACATTTCATAAAAAGATTTCTCGAGAATAACTTCAAGAAATGAATTTATAAAACTCTTATGCTAGAAAACATCAAAGCCGAACACCTCACGAAAAGGGGATAAAAAGTCACTCAACTCTCCACTAGTCTAAGTGTTTCATTTTTAGGGTTATTGCTTAATTGCACAGTCATAGCATGTATTCTATCATAAGCTTGGAAAGTACATAAATCTGCACCAATTAGAATTAGGGTCTAAATAATTCTTAAAGGCAACAAGGGTAGTATGGTTTTTAAAGGGTGATACAGGGATTAGGATAGACATGGGATACCCATTTAATGGTTGTTAATATAAAAACACAAAACAAATAGTCTGAAATAATCTAGGGTTGTCATAACTGGCTACTGTCCATCTATGGGTCCAAGAGTCAAAGTCTAAAATTTTGATCTTCAATAATGGGCTACTAGCTCCATTCTTCATTAGTATTGGAATGACTTAGTGTAACAATGGGCTACTAGCTCCATTTTACAGAGATGTCTTGGTGCAACAATGGGCTACTAGCTCTATTTTTTTATTTTTTTATTTTGCACCATCTTTACATTTTTAGCACATGGGTGACTTTTTGTTTCACCCTCTTTTTTTCAATTTCTTCATAATATGCAAATGTTACAGGAGTTTATATCTTTAATTATTGCCCCTACAACATTCGATATTATATGTACATCCCCTTACTTGAGATAAACAATGTCGAAAGTGGTGATACAAGGGGGTCTTTATAGATCATAACTGATTGGTCTTCCATGAAAGCATATAATTTTTGTTCCCATTCCCTCGAACCATAGACTCAAGTAGCTAGAGATTTCAACACAAAGAAAATAAAGACTACAGGGTAGGCTAAGGTGAAATAATGTAACGAAACATATAGAATAGGGTGAAAACATAGATTGGTTTAATAAGGGTGATCTAGGGGTATCTTGCACTAATAATGAGGCAACAAAAGGGTTTATCACGGGAGGTCGACAAGTCAGTGTAACAAGTTAATAAAGACACACACATATAGGCTATTTGGGTTGGGAGCTTATGTGGCCGGAAATTTTCAAGATAGGACCAAAGTGATATTCATTCTTGCCCTAATTATCTAGATATTTATATATATCTAGATATTATAGGGAAACATTAACATTACAATGGTTAGAAAGTAACCGTGGTTAGGTTATTAGTTTATTTTCACTTATAAATACCAAGCATACATGAGTGAAGTTTCTTACATCTTTTTACTTAGTAAAATTTCACTTCTTTCTCTCTTTTTTACTCCAAAACCCACGGCTCAATATACCCTCTTAAGCAAACCATACAAAATTTTTATACAATCCATACAAGCCTATACACATCAATCCTAAGATTCACTGAGGTGTTTTACAAGCATTGGTTTTCATTTTGCAAGGATTTAATAGGGGGAAGAGGTGGAAGATTAGGGTTTTTTCAAAACCTAATCTTGGGGTTTATAAGATTGTAAGATTTGGTTTGATTCTAAACACGGGTTTAGCATTCGTTTCTATCTCATACAATCATCTTAAGGTCTTCCTAATTCCTTTATACTTTTTAATATCATTATTTTATGTGTAATATGTTAATTTTATGGCTAAAATCACCACTAAGGATCTTTTAATATGTAAATCGGAGTTTTCACTTATGTTTATGAATTTTACACACTTTTTATTTTGTCATATGGTTATATATTATCATGGAAAATTGAATGTAAATGTATGTTAACATATGGTTTATGTATAAACATTGGTTATGTATAAATTAAGGTTTCTTAAAAATAGCTTTTTTTAAATGATTAATTGGGATAATACTGGGCTGTTTTGTAATTTAATAATTACATATATGTTTATGATTATTATATATTACTACATGTCACATAGGTTCGATGGGTCAATTAAAGAACTCGAAAAACCAGATTAATAACGAAGAAGATCGCCATTTACTAGTTTCACGATAGTTAATCTGTTTTAAAACTATTTTTTATAAAATGTTCGATTTACCACCAGAAACTTATTACTTTATAAATATCAATATTTGATAGACTTTTAATTACGAGATCCGTTGCTTGAAAGGAATAAACGCTAAAAACGGAGCTATAACGAATATGATACGGCTAAAAGGAGTTGGGTTTTACGCTAATTAAATCCTTTTCAAACGAGTTTAAAATAGCTGTTGTGGAACAGTAAATACACTATTTCATCAGCAGAATTATCAAAAAATTGCAAAATGTTATTTTGATCACTCGTCTTACTTACGAAGACGTTGGGCGTAATAAGAATACGCAGAAGCAACTGACTTACAAGGAAACAAACTAGGTCAATTTTACAAAATGTATATTTATAAACGTTTTCACTTTATAAATATTATTTTACTAAAACGATTAGTCGGTGATTATGCTATATAGAATATTACGTGGTTATCAAAGTACTATAATACTAGGGAGTTTCATAATGAGGCCTCTTCGGATGGCGTATCGACGAGTTGTTGGATTTACGATTTAAAGTGTCCTAACTCCTCGTACGTCATGTCATGACCTCTTGAATTATGATAGCCCGAACGATAGTACGATGTAACAACTATAAGCTTTATATTCAATGTTATTATTTAATAGTATCGGGCTTTATACAAGTTATATTTAATTAGGTTGCATTCGGGAATAATCGTGAAGCATTCCCACACTTGATATAAATTATCAGATCACTCACTTGAGTTGTGAGAGGTCATAGCCCCAACTTTTTAACAGTTTTAACTGATTTACTTAATTACTTTGGGGTGGAAACATGCTTTGTTTACATTGGAGCAAGTAGATATTTTTGCATTGATTACTTGTTTTGCCTTAAGTAGCGATAACCCAAGTTAAGCCCTATTTTTATGAACTGTCAATTGCATTGATGTAGTTGGGAATTTAATTATTGTGAGCGCGATGTATTTAATAGATCTATTTGGGAAACTACCTCCCCGTTCGGGTGACTAGCTATCACTGGGACCGAACGTTATAGCATGTCGAATCAGGATGTTCGGGTTAGGAACATCATTTCGGGTGCTGAGTAGCAATATTTTGCGAACAAGGAATGTCGAGTTTCAGTGTACATGAGCTTAGTGTAAATGTAATATGTGTTTTGTGATGTTTGCTAGGTTGTAACATCAAGGGGAAAGGCTTGCGGTCATTGCATAATTTTAAATACAAAAACCTATGAATACACCAACATTTTTGTTGACGTTTTAAGCAATGGTTTTTAGTGTGGTATATAGGCCCGAGGTGCCAAGGATTGCATTGGGTTACGTTTTGGATGCACGCTTTTTAAAGATCTTTTCTATAATATTTTGGAAATCTATGTAATCTTTTGTAATTTAATACAAGGACATGTGAATCTATATGCTTTTGTAATATGACTTTTAATTAATCCAAATGTATCAATTTAAATGTCTTTTGTGTGTCGTTCTTATATAATATCCTTTGTGCTGTTGTTCTTGAAGTAACCACGCCACGGATTCCTTATTCCGCTGTTCTTAGTTGACGACCCAATTTGGGGGGTTACAATACGCACATCCCCCCACTTGAGATAAACAATGTCGAAAGTGGTGATACAGGGGGGTCCTTTATAGATCATAACTGATTGGTCTTCCACGAATGCATATAATTCTCGTTCCCATTCCCCCGAACCATGGACTTAAGTAGCCAAGAAATTCAACACAAAGAAAATTAAGACTACATGGTAGGCTAAGGTGAAATGTTGTAACGATACATATAACATTAGGGTGAAAACATAGATTGGTTTAATAAGGGTGATCTAGGGGTATCTTGCACTAATAATGAGGCAACAAAAGGGTTTATCATGGGAGGTCGACAAGTCAGTGTAACAAGTTAATAAAGACACACACATATAGGCTATTTGGGTAATTTCCTAAGTGTTGCCTTCTTAAACTATCTATTCCTGCTAATCAATTAGGTCTCGAAATGATGTACATGCCAAGTTCTAAAGTCTACAATACTATCGGCACACTCAACATTTTGGTGGATTTTTAAGTAATATGATGGAAACGGAATATTAGGCTTAAATCTCACCAAGTATAATAAAGGGTAATATGCATTCGGCAAAGATTTATTCTAGTTATTTAAGAAAAATTTGTCAAAAATTTTAAAATTGGCATAATTTTCAAAGAAAACTAGAAAAGTGAAGGCAAAACATACGTCAAGTATTAATTCTACTCCCATCCCCCACTTGATTTAAACAATGTCCATATTGTACATTAAGGAAATGAAATAAAAAGGAAAGAGTAAAATTAAGACAAGAAACTCCCTAAGCATTGCTTTGAAATTTGAAATTTAGCGTAAATCTTTAGTTTATCTCCGTCTTATCGCAAGCTTTTAATCCCCTGTGATCACAAAACAAACTAAAGCATAAAATCGTTCTACAAGAATTATAAAGTGTACAAGAAATACAAACCTAACTCACTTTCATAGGAATCACGGTTACATTTAGCATATGCAACAAGCCTTTGGTAGCCCAAGTGGACGAGTTTAGTCTTGTGAGGGCTTCCAGAGAACATACCCACAAAGTCCATTTACGTATACAAGGTTTAAAGATGTTTAAAACTTAAATATTTAGGGATTCAAAAGGAGGTTACGGCGTAACCGTGGAATGGGTTACGTCGTAATCAAGTGGTAAAATTTTTAAGTTTTAAGGTGTTACGACGTAACCATGAAATGGTTTACATCGTAACTATAATGGCTACGGCGTAACTAAAGTTGTTACGTCGTAACTGCTGCAAATTCAGCAAGGTTACCACATGATTATAAGTCGAGCCGATCTCGATAATTGCCTCTTAGCTTTTGGATTCTGAAAAACAAAGTAAGAAACATGCAAACCAACTAATGCAAAAAGGAAATTTCATTAAATAAAGGTCAGGTTGTCTCCCGACAAGCACCTTTGTTTATTAACGAGTCTTTAAGTTAGACTCATGCTTATTTTACGTCATCCCATTATCATTACATCCCCGAATCCAATCTATAACTTCCTGATCATATTTGTACTCATTTCCTAAACTGAGGCAACCTTTGTAGAATCCTTTAATCTTTTTTTAGGCTTACAGATTCCTTTTTTTTATCTTCGTCACTGACTTTTAACAGGGGTCCCATTGAGTTATGTTAGTATACTGTTAGTTTCCTAAAGGCTTTTTCGGCTCGTGGCATATGGAATATTGTTTTATCATCACCAAATTTAAACCAAAGAGTTCAATTACCTAGGTCTTCAACTAGTCCTATTTGTTCTTTGAAAGGCTGTCCGAACAGAACTTCGGTTAATCCCTTTTCCACAAATTCACTGATGTTTTTAAGAATGATGAAATCGACTATGAATTGGTGGTTTCCTATGAACACATATAAATTTCTAGCAAGTCCCACCATGTTAATTTCTGAATACATTAGTTCATGATTCATGATGGTGTTATAGGCTTTTCTAGAAATTAAGTTGAAAGGGGTTTGTGGTTCGAAATAGGGGTTAAAATTAACAAACCCTATTTTGCAAGAAAGTTATAAATTATCAGGGCTGTATAAATAGATTCTACCATCGCTTTTTAGAAATTTGGTTTTAGCTTTTTCATTGGACAGGATCCCTGGATCTAGATCATCCCACATGTCGTCTATATTGACAAATTCTTCCAATCCTATGCTCATTCTTTTCTCAGGATCACAGAGCATCATATTAAAATCTTCCTTGTCTTTCGCTAGTTCTGACGATGAGAGCGAAATTATATCTTGTCTTCCGTATTTGGGTGATAAATAATTTTCAAAGTCTCCTTCCTTTTCGTTATTCATGGCTAAATCATCTAAGTCTTGCGTTTTATCTAATTCGTTTATAATGCAAACAGGAGAAATAAAGGTAGGAGATTCTTTCTTATTGATATTAATAACTACTTGATCATTTCCAACTCCTAAAGAGATCTTTTTACTGATAACATCAATCTTTGCATGAACAGTTGCCAACATAGGCCTGCCTAGGATAATCGGGATATTTTCATCTTTTATGATGTCGAGAACGACGAAATCAACGAGAAACATGAAATTACTAATTTTCACTAGTACATTTTCTTTTATCCCTTTTGGAGATTGCATGGACCTATCAACCATTTCGATAGTCATTCTAATGGGTTTCAAGTTTCCAAGTCCTAATCTTTTGAATAAGGAATAGGGCATAATGCTGATACTCACCCCTAGATCAGCTAAAGCATTACTCGAGTGGTTTATGATAATACAAGGAAGGATGAAACTTCCAAGATTGGTTTCTTTTGGGGGAAGTTTATTTTGAAGGGTAGCAGAGTAGTGTGCGGGTAATTCCTTGATTTCATAAGAAACTACTTTTTGTAATTTTTGTTTTGGTTTATCATGAGTTGTAGCTGGTTCCTTATTCCCCTCAAGGATGTACCTTTTTACTTTTTCACCAAATGTCTCAGTTTCAGGCATTAGAGTGTGCTTAGGGTTATGTATGGAAATTAACTGAGCAAGGTGATTGACTTTTTGCTCTAACCTCTTTATAGAGGAATCATGATTCTTTAAACTTAGATTAGTACTTATCATGATCTTCTTCATCCACTCATTATTGCTTGTCTTTCGCCAGACTCCTTCAGACATTGCTCGAATTTGTCTCTGAGGTTGGTTGGACGATTGCTAAGTTCAGTGTAGGTTTTATCGTAATCGATTTTGATAGATCTTATGCTTTTAACCTCAGCATAGTATCGTTTTCTATCATCATCCGTATTCAATTTGCGAAAATCTACTTTTAGATCTTCCATTTAGTGATTTAATAGTTTCAGCTTTTTAGTGATAATACGAAATGGGTCAGGTGTAGTCATGTGATTTTCCTCGCAATGCCACTTATGCGAATTTTCAGCTAATTTTTGGATTGACTTCAATGCATCTAAAGCCGTCAACCCAGGAATAAGACCGTTTGAGTCAACAGCTCGTCGAGTTTGGCTATTTAATCCATTGTAGAAGGTGTTTATCTTTTGGTGATCATTGAGATCGTGAAAGGGACACTTGAAAAGTAGGTCGTTATATCTTTCTTGAGTATCGAAAAGGGATTCTCCATCTTCTTGCTTAAAATTTCGGATTTCACTCAACTGTTTAAATATCATCGCAGGAGGGTAGATTCTTCGGAGGAAGTTTTGCTTGAGATCATTCTAGCTTTATGTACATTCGGTCAAAGTTATTTTGAACCACCTCTTAGCGATTCCTTTCAGAGTTATAAGGAAAACTTGTACAAGGGTATGCTCCTGAGCGTTGAATATGCTAGCAATTTCAAGCACATTATTGATGTGTTCGATAGCATTGTCGGTTGGATTACCCAAGAAGGAAATCTTATGTAATTCCCTTAGAAGTTGTCCCTTAACTTCAAACGTTGAGTTATCAGGACAGGTGAATCTTTTCCTAGTGTTGTTTAGATCGAGAGCTAGGTATTGTTCTAATGTGAGGGTTTCAATATCTACATTTTTTGTATCTGACTCGGATGACTCAAATTCGTAAAAAGTATAGATGTTATGAATGGGTGCGGGCAAAAACTCTCTCCTTGCTCGGAATTGTCTTTCCGGGTTAGCAAACGGAGTAACCTTCCCTGCTTTGCTTCTTCTTGTTCTCATTTAAGTAAATTTTAAAACTAAAAGTATTAGCTCCCTGGTAGCGGCGCCAAAAACTTGATGCGTATTTTCTTTTGAAATTTATTTTTATCAAGTTTTAAATTTATAAAACTCGATCTACCTAACCACACACTAACCGGCAGAGAACCTGATCACCTAACCACGCACTAACCGGCAAAGAACCTGATCGTGGGTAGTATAGAATGGTAAATCCGAGGTCGTCCCAAGAGCTAAGTTGTAATTAGTTTTAATTTGAAATGTCACATTTTGAAAATGGTTTTTTTATTTGAATTAAAAGGAATTAAAAATAACAATATAATAAATAACTGAAAATAAAAAAGTTGGAGATATCAAGAGAGAAAACGTGCTAACCTAGTTACTTCATTACTGCTGTTATGAAAATGATTTCTTGTGCAATGTTAAACTATGGTTTCATTAGTGGTTTCAAAGGTCGATATACTTGAATATGCATATATAGTCTATCCCATACTTCCTGTGATTCCGAATCAGTCCCAAATCATCTAGGAGGTAGGTTATCCAGGTTGCAGTGATTAATTCCAACTATTCCCAAAACACATCTAATAATCTATAAAGATTTGAAAGGGTTCCTATGCTTTTTAAGTATATTAAGTGATAAGTTCGGTGACCGGTTAGTTCCTACACCAGGTAAGGAGTTAGTGATCCTCCTTAGTACCAATTGGATCCTATATTGACAAGGTAATCTAATTATGGGGCAAGCTAGGTCCAAACCACCCGTACTACCAAAACCCAGTATTACACGTTAGTCAAGGAATATCTAAAGAAACCATAATCTAACAGGAAACAATCATAACAATAGTAATTACATAACTAGGCCAACACTTTAAGTGCTTAGCCGCTCATGGTAACGAAAACACAACAAGAAATAAAAGAAATCATAGATTGAAAACTCATAATTCTTACAGTATTCGTATTTGAACGATTAAATACAAAAAGTAAGTAAAGTGTGATCTCCCTTAGACTCCAGGTGGAATTCTTTGAAGGTTGGAAGCCTTTGTCGCCTCTCCAATTGGCCGTGGAGGAAGTAATGTCAGAATAGCTTGAATGAGGCCTCTATTTATAGGTTTTGAACCCGTTACGGCGCAACCAATAAAGGTGTTACGCCATAACCTTCATACATGGCATTCCATATTTAAGCAGTTGTTACGGCGTAACCAGAGATGGTGTTACACCGTAACCTTCAAATAATGTCCATATGTACGTGATCTTCATTCCATATTTGTTGATTCTCTTTGGTTGTAGACAGAGCGTAACTGATAAAAGGTGTTATGCCTGTAACAATAACTTTAGTACAAATGTTCCTTCTAATTTAACGGCGTAAACCTATAATGGTTACACCCAAAAGTCATCCCAAGATTGTCTAACCCTGCTTAATATTATGTAATTTATGTTATGGTGTAACCATTTTTGGTGTTACGCCGTAACATTCTTCAAAATTTACACTTTAAGTCCTTTTCCCTTGTTTCTTGTTACTTTCCTGCATTTCACCTACAAACTACAAAATGATAGAAAATATCTTGTTTTCGAGTGTTAGTGAAACATTTGCAGGTAATATAGGGGGTATTTTGCCACCAAAAAGTATTAAATATTTGATGTTATCAATCCCTCTGGTTCTGGCTGGATCATGGGAATGAATACCTAATCTTAACCACCTTATAAATCCATTTAATTAAAAATATAGTCGGTCTTTTGGTATTGTTCTCAGCCTTAAAATCATTTGAAAACATCCATCAAGGTACTTTGTGATATAAATCAAAACATTTAGTACCTCGATGGATTTTTAACTTTTAAAATTGCTCCCCCTGCATATGTGCGTCGATATTCAAAAATATTTAGCACATATGATGAAGAAGCTGCACTCGAGTAATTAAAATCACATTTTTACAAGTTATATATTTTAATCACATTTTCTCTCCTTATCAAAAATGTCAAATCTCTTGATATTTTGGATATCAATTGATTTAAATATGTATGAAAATTATTTGGGGATCAACATGTCCTCGATGTCATGTAGATGAAATCATGGAAAGTCGCCTTCCATTAACTTGTACAATTGCTGATCATATCTTCGAACTTGAATCTCCTCAAGATGGCCATAACCATACCATTCCTTAACTTTGACATTTGTCACTGCAAGAATTCTTTTAGTAGAGTACACATCATGTTTAGACACCCTGTTGGAAGCATATCCATAAAATCTTTGTCTTTTGGGTCCCTAGTATGAAGTACCTAAAAGAGCATGTTTGTTATACACTACTTTTACGAGACTCCACAAGTTGGGTACCATATCTTCAATTCCAGGTAGGTCGTACTTGGTAGCCTTTGTATTGGTCATAGAAGTCGACTATATTCTGTCGGTGCTTCCTCCTGGCAAGTATGCCAAGTCATTATTGAAGAAGTAATCAACTGGGACAATTTAACGATTTCCTGACATAACCAGAGGTTGTGGTTTGCCAAAGTCAAATGGATATCTATCACCTTCGGGGTTGTTCCAGTCTAGTTGATCAGTTAGTGCTTTGTAACATTCTTCCATATTATAATTGAGCTAGACATAACTTCTGCAAGTACCTTTAAGAATGTTGTAAGCCGGTCCTACCAGAATGTCTTGTGTGAGTTCACTAATATGAAGGTTGTTTATGACAAATGCGCTGAAGTCTATCGGAGTGCTCACTTAATCATCGAATGTTCTTGAAGGTTTTTCTGCTAAGCCATTTCTGAGTAGGCTTATTCTTAACTAATTTACCTTCATTCCACTCAGGATCTGGAGTAGGAGGTCTTTCCAGTTTCTTAAACTAATCCTTTGGATCAACATTAACAACGGGTGGTTCATCAGTGTTACTCGTGTCTTCTCTAAGATTCTGTGGCCCTTGAGTATCTTCAGTCTCAAACACTGTCTCCTATGCTGTGCAGTCTTGCCAGTAGATTTTGGCTGAGATTTGGGGGTGCCTTTAGAAGTTCTAGTTGACTTGGCCTTCTTAGATGGTTTAGTGTCTTTGCTTGTTTTCTGTCTCTTTAACCCTCGGTCTGATCTAGCGGAAGGGCCTTTATCTTTGTCAGCATCATCCGGTTTCCTTTTCTTTAATTGATCAGCTACACCTTTGTCCATAACATTTTCATCCTCAATAATGGACTGCATAAGTTCATGATATAGGGCTTTGTGCTTTGGATTTTTGTTGAAAGACTTAGACTTAGTCATTGTTTCAAACAAGCCAGTTTTCTAATTAAATTCTTAAGTGCATCTCGGTTAGTCTGAGCTGAATGTGTAGTTTCTGGAGGCCTTTGTTGTTTGCTTGCATGCTCCAACTTGATTTTCTAGATCTCTTCGGTGCTTTTCTCAATGCTTTGCTGAGGTAGATATTGTTAAGTGAGTCTCTCTACAACTTCTGTAGGAACTTAGAATTCCTTAATGATATCATCATCATGTTTTTTGAGCACCTTATAAAGAGCATCATCCAGATTGGTTCTAAGGAATTCTTTAACAACATTAGGAACTTCAGATTTAATCATTGAAATAACTGTAGAATAGTTATCAACATTTCTGAGTTCTTAAACTTCCTTCTCCAAGTTGGTTACTCTTAGTTGGAGAGAAACAAGGGTTTCAGATTTTGGAGCAGCAGTGGTTGAGGTTGTAGCTTGTGTTGTTGTTGGTTTTGGTATCGGTGTTATTTGTTGAAGTGCATGGGTAAAGGGAGGAAAGGAGTGGAGAAATGGTTGGTGCTGGAGTAGTTGTGATTGTTTCAGATTGATTGATGACATCTTGTTTAGGGATTACAGACACAGGGATGGTGAGAAGTGATGAGGTACGTGGAATTTTAGTATCAGCCGGGGGAATGTTATCAAAGTTGAGAAATTTAGCAGCATAGTCGGATGAGATAGAAGAACTTGGTAGAGGAATTTTAGACTTCTGTGTTACCTGAGCATCATCCTTGACTTGATTACTTGCACCCTTTTGATTAACGTTCACGTGACCAGCAACAGTCATCTCTTCATCATCTTTCTCTTTGTTAGCAGGCTCAACATCTGTCAATCTAACATTGACATCACTATATAGCTCTTCATTGATCCTTTCATACTCTTCCTCATTTACATCATTTGATTCATCATTTGTTTCATCGTCAGTAGGTACATAGTCTTCAGGAGTATGTATGCACTCATCATCTTGTGTTTCTTCTTCATCATCACTTGTTTTAATATTATCAGTCTCAGTCTGTTCATCATCGGCTTGTTGAAGGTCATCATCATTATTATCCTCATCACTATCTCCCTAAGACTCATATTCACTTTTAGAAGAATCTGCTTTGGACATATCGGGAACCCCTGGTTTATAACCAGTTCCTTCACCTGAGCCACCTGCTTGATGAATTCTTGTATCTTGTTTACTTCTTTTCAAGACCTTCTTTAAATGAGCTACTTCAAGTGCATCAACATCAGATTGCAAATCAATTACTTTGCTTCTTTAAGCCTTTGCTGGTGGCTTCTTCTTTGACATAGATACATCATGAGTGTCTCGGATTTGTACACCAGTAGACTGTTTTCTAGAAGGCTTATTGGAAGGTACAACTTTCTTATAAGGTTCAGGTTCTTCCTCTTCTACAATGACAAGAGCTCTCTTCTTTGAAGGAGAAGTAGGTTTCTTGAACTTTCTTGCTTTCTTGAGAATTGCAGCTCCAGTAGCGTATGCAAGATAAGTCTTATAGGCAGGAGAATTCTTCATCTTCTGATTAGTCATTGCTTTAGGAAGAAGTTCTCCATACACTTGATGTTCATCAGATTTGGAGACGAATCTCAATGTACCCAAAACAGTGTCTTTCCGAGCAGTATGCATGAACAATCTATTCCTCATGGAGATTGTTTTATCTTTAGTGATGAAGTGGTAGATGATAGCCTTTGTGAATCTGGGATAGTACATCTTTTCTTGTTTCGTATGGTCTCTGTTGTCTATTTGGAATGTGAAGTCTTCCCAGAGAAGTTCAACAAAGTCAACATTCTTCTTATAAAACATCCCCCATAGAATTTGAGCTCTTGAAAGGCGGAGTTTGTCAAGAACTGTGATTTTCCCAGATAGACATTTGTTGATGACTGCAGCAAAGGTTCTCTATGGTTGGTACATCTGATCAACAACCACTTCAGTGATAGATTTAACGTCTCCTTTGTAGCCAGGTTCCTTAATAAAGGAGACAATTTCTTCATCTGACGGGAGTTCGTCAAAGTCTTGATTCAGAATTCTAGGACAGATCTAGAAGATCTCTCTGAACACTTCCAAATCAGTTCTGTACCTTTTCTTATCAATCATGAATCGGTAAGTAGTTGAGTCTTTCTTGTAGATTGTAAACCAAAACTGTTGCATATATATCTCTGGAACGTCTGCAATGATAAGGAAAGCAGGATAGCAGGTGGTGAGTGCATCTAAGACAACTTGATAAGTGGGTTCCTTTGGAGTCATTGTGGGATCAATTCTCATGTTGCATTTGCCAATCTGGACTCGATTCTCAGGTGCAACCAAGGCATTGTCAAGAGAAACTTGTTGAGAAGCAATTGGATTCATGGTTCTGCTAAGAATTTGTCCAGTACAGTTTATATTCAAACAGATATATATTATTGATTGACAATTTGATTCATGCAAAGAGTTTTAAGATGCAAGTAGTGATTATTAACTAGGGATTAAACATGGTTTATCAGGCATCAATTATAACTAAGGTTGATGATCAAAGATCAGAAATTCAACTTATAAGGTCAACAGACTAACTATTGGTCAAACATAGACAACTAAGCAACTCAGATAGAATACTAGGAAAATTACCCTAAATAAATCACCTAATGAAGCAGAATTGCAGGTAGAAATCGCCTAATGAAAAGTGTATAAATGGCCCAGTGTATAGCACATATAAATCGTCCAGTGTATTATTCCTTGCATTTTCCTTATACAACTTTCCTAAGGCAAAGACTAGATATAATTTTGGCACAAATAGTCCCTAAAGGTTTTGACTACTAGACTAAGAAGCTTATTCCTGTTATTAAGTCCCTAAAGGATTAAACACATAACATGTAAAGCTCAAATAAGTTAAATTTAATTAACTCCCCTTTAAATATTAATCCGTTATTGTTTAAAACCTTTTTCCTTTTATCACATGATGATTTTTGAAGAAGATTATTTGACATTTTCTCCCCCTCAAATAATGTTCCGCTTTCTATTTAAAGAGCTGTAGACATCGATTGAGTGGTCAAAAATCTCTGAAAAGCATTTTCTGATGAAACTTTGAGACGATTAAGTTCAATTTTGAAAATCAACACCTTTAAAAATAAGATTTCTCTTATTTTGACAAAATAAATGCACTGGTACATTTATTGTATATAGGAAGCACGAGTTGTGTTGTAAAGTAAACACAAGCCTTTGCATGGTCATAAAGTAGACCATGCCTGAGAAAATGAATTCCCGTTGAGAGGAAAAGTTTTCTTTTTGATGAAATACTTGCCTTTAAGATGAAGAGCGGGTTGCTATCTGAAATAATAGCAAGCCATTGACATGTTTTGAAAAACTTTTATAACTTCTACTCGAACTTCATTTACAGCATCGTATCATTATTAAACGACATTTCTAAGGCCACAAATATTATCAATTTTCAGAAGACATGTCAGAGATAATCATATTTTTGTATTTTCTAATTTTTAATTTTGTATTTGCTTTTTATGGTTTTATATTT